>JAIUCV010001221.1:0-143538 GCA_026724425.1 Erythrophleum ivorense
TGCTATTGTGAAATGAACTATAACAATTATACTTCGGTTGTCTGGTAACTTGACATTCATTCGCACTGCAAATGTATGGTTTAAGAGAAATTTAAGTGCGGTTGAGTTTCTTTCATTTGCTTGGTTATGTAAGAAATAGATGCTATTATGTGTGTAGGAGTTTTAATTTGACATCAGTATATATAGTATGGCATAATCCTTGGGCGGAGAAAGTAAGAATGGTCCGTGGGTTGGATTTTCCTATGCTTGGTTATAGGCATAAGGAGCTGTAGTTTGTGATAAATATTCTCCCTTCCCGAGAAAATATCATAACTGGATAAGGTCGTCACTCCATTTTTTACGAAGCATCAATGTCTCTCTTTGAAGCTCAAACCAGTTGTTTCTAGGAATAATGTTTGGTATGCTCATTTCAGTAGGGAAATATTAGAAGATGTTGGGATGTGAATATAGTCTACTAGGAACACTGAAATTTCCTGGTTCTTTTCTCAGTTCCGGGGTCTTAACTTGCCCCTCTTATTGTTTTAGCTACAAATTTAAAGGCTCTTTAAGAAATTTGTTCCCCTCCTCTTCTTGGTATTGATAACTGTCTCAGAAAATAACTGTGCCATAGTTCTTATATTGGGTTTATTCCTGTGCTGTTTATTTGTTTTCCTTTGTAATTGCATCAAATTGAGTTATTCCTTACGTTGTCCACAGTTGATGGACTGGTGAAGTGCGAGAAGTGGGTTCGGAATGATGAAAGTCATGCAGTGGAGTCGAGGGCAACATGGTGGTTGAATAGATTTATAGGCCGGACGAGGAAAGTGACAGTTGACCGGCCATTCCCATTTGCTGAGGGCAAGCTATTTGTTCTTACTCTTAGTGCTGGAATGGAGGGCTATCATGTTAATGTTGATGGGAAGCATGTGACCTCTTTTCCTTATCGCACTGTGAGTAAATATCCTTGAACTTAACCTCAAGATGGATTTTAATAATTTCTTAAGATTGCTCTTGAATTTCAACAGGGTTTTACTCTTGAGGATGCCACTGGGCTTTCTTTGAGCGGGGACATTGATGTCCACTCTATATTTGCTGCCTCTCTGCCTTCAGCACATCCTAGTTTTGCTCCACAGCAGCATCTTGACTTGTCAAGCAGATGGCGTGCCCCACCACTTCCTGGCTTTGATGTAGAACTGTTCATCGGAGTCCTTTCTGCTGGAAACCATTTTGCTGAGAGGATGGCTGTAAGGAAGTCATGGATGCAGCACAACCTCGTCAAATCTTCAAAAGTGGTGACTCGTTTCTTTGTAGCAATGGTAATGATGACAAGCATATTTTCAGGGTTATAATTCCTTTTCTGGCATCCAGTATGGGGTTCTTAATGTTTGAATTGAAATTTTTACAGCATTCAAGAAGAGAAGTGAATATAGAGTTGAAGAAGGAAGCAGGATTTTTTGGAGATATTGTTATAGTGCCGTACATGGATAACTATGACCTTGTTGTCTTGAAAACAGCATCTATTTGTGAATATGGGGTGAGTTATTGATTGATGGAGAAATTATAAGTTTGAATAAGAATTTTAAGCGATATATTTTATTTGTTCCATTGTTCTCAGGTTCGCACAGTTTCTGCCAAGTATATCATGAAATGTGATGATGACACCTTTGTTAGAGTGGATGCTGTTATAAACGAAGCAAGGAAGGTTCCAGGAGATAAGAGCTTTTATATTGGTAACATAAATCACTTCCACAAACCCTTGCGCCATGGTAAATGGGCTGTGACATACGAGGTAATAATAACATGTTTGCAATGTTCTTTTCAGGGAAGTTGAGTGGGAATTATTTGGAAAGGATTCTATGAACCTGGTTGTTCTGATGTGTCGATAAGTTGTTTGTTTATATATATTCACAAACACACACACACACACACGTATAGGGTGCATTTGGATTCACGTTGGGAAATCCCGTTTGTGTAAAAGCAACAATTTGTTGCTCCAAAGAAAACGTAGTTTTGGAGGAAGTTATTGAGTTTCCAAACACGTATATATACATGCATATTGAACTCCTTATTTCCCTTTTTTATTATGAGCACCTAGTCTTTACCCTCTCGTCAACTGTCTAAATATATTGGCTGAACCATGCTTCCAAATGAAGAAGTGGATTGGTTATGGTTGATTTAACTAGGTCCTGCTTTTTTTTTTTTTGCCACATTTAACTTATAGCCCATAATATATTTGGTGTATCGAGATGTTGAAAAGTTTTCTTCCCATATGCTGTTTTCAGGAGTGGCCAGAAGAACGGTACCCCCCCTATGCTAATGGACCAGGTTATATTCTGTCTTCTGACATTGCTTACTACATCGTATCTCAATTTGAGAGCCATAAATTAAGGGTCAGTGAACTTATTCATTGTTCTACGTTTTTCTACGTGCTGCTTTTATGGTTCAAACACCCGCATGCTTTGTGCCTTTGACGTGAAGTTTCTTTCTTTCTTTCTTCTCTTTTCTTTTTGTGAATTCTTCTCTATGCAGTTGTTTAAGATGGAAGATGTGAGTATGGGAGTGTGGGTAAGGCAATTTAACAGCTCGAAACCAGTAGTTTATGTACATAGCTTAAAGTTCTGCCAGTTTGGCTGCATAGAAGACTATTACACAGCCCATTACCAATCGCCAAGGCAGATGAATTGCCTGTGGGACAAATTGCAAACGCAGACAAGGCCTCAGTGCTGCAATATGAGATGATGGGGAAATGAGAAAACACATTTTGTCACTAAGAAGTATAGGTACTGAAATAGATATAAGACGTAAGACAATCCGGATATTGTACAATGTGTATAATACGGATGTCGGACATATATCCAACATGAAAATGCTTCATTTTTTTTAATTATGGTGCTTCATAGCTTTGCAATCAAGCTTCAAATTTTGTATACAATTTGGAGCATAGTTAGGTTAACCCCGGACATAAGTGCCAGGAGGTCCTTGTGTAGGTGGTTGGATCTCTACTCCTTTTTTGGTTTTCTACTCTCATGATATTATGCCTCTTTGTAACCAATAAATATACCAAAAAAAAGGGTCTACTTGTATAATAACCCCTTTTGAGTTCATTATTTATTGGTCCTTGTTTCTCTCTTTTCTTTTCTTTTCTTTTTGATAGCTATACACTGGAGGTAATAAAGGTTGGTTGCAGACCTATTGGTACAAATTCAAATTGTACAGTTAAATTTGATTCATTTGAACGATAATATCCGTGGATGAAATGGATTTTCCTTAGGTCAAGACAATTGCTTTACCTGTTCTTTGCTTCTCTCCCCCCATTCCAAATCTGACCATCTGGAGATCTAAGTTTTAATCAGTCATTGCTTGTGATAGTTATAAAAATCATGCGATACATGATTTAGACTGGACGAAAAGACTCGATTTGTATGAAAAAAGATACTGAAGAAAAGAAAGAAGAATAATACTAAGTAATATTTTTTCTTATTATTATTTGCAAGAGAGAGGTACAGAATAAATAGGTCCGGGGCAAGCAAGTTTCTGCTTGTTACAATTAGCATCAGAAAAGGAAAAAGACACAATTAAACACAATAGAACATTAAGGGAAAGACCGAAATGAAATAGGGAATAAAGGGGAAATAAATGATTGACCTTAATCCCTCAAATCAAGGAATTAAAGACGGCCTAAGAAAGAAATGGAGCAACAGTTAGAATAATTAAGGCACCCGTTAAGGCAATAAGAAAGAAATGAGCCAAACTCATGCAAGTTCTGCCGGAAATGGTGATTCGCGGCATTCCAACGATTTAGACCACAACAACTCTGTCGAGTCACGAAGTTAGATACTGCGTGATCCGTTTTTGGAGTAAGACGATGACCCTTTTTTTTTCTTCCAACTATAACGATGTCGTTTCATCAAAGACTAATGATCCATTTTATTTTCATGTGCCTATGTTACATCAAAGCAAAGCCCTTGGCTCTCTTTCAATTTTGAAACATTCGTGTCAAGTGGCTTTGCACGAAAGCCTTTTTTGAAAAAAAAAAAAATGACACAATCTGTGTCATCTAAATCAAGTAATCAACAAGAATGTCAACAAAAATGATAAATGAAAAAGCATTTAGGTACAAGAAAATGTTAAAACAAAACATTAAAATGATGGTAATAGTCAGAAAGAAGAGGATGAAAGAATTATATACTAGATGATGACAAAGATAATAGTAATAGTGATTATATTAGTCTCAATGAGTATGAAGATGATTAGTTTTGGATTTGATTGCTTATGAGTCTTTTATTTATTAATTTATATATGAATTATAAGTTAAATAATTATTAAGTTATGACTTATAATTTTGTATGGTGAAATTTATGGATAATTTTTTGTCAATTCTTTGTTAAGATTTATTATTGGAACATATTTTTATAATATATATTTTTATATGGTATATTTTAAATATTTTTCATTATGTCTTTGAATCATACAATTTATTATGATATATGATTTAAAAATTAGCTTTCTTAATCATAATCGATTACTACTAAGAAAGCAGTTGTTAGTCTTTTACACAAAAATATATAGAGTACAACTAATTTTATAGTTGTAAATATGTCCAATGATAGTAAAGTTAACCTAGAACTATTTCCCACAGATAAAAAAAGAAGTTATATTAATATTATGCGAAAACCCTACAAAAAGAAAAATAATAGCAAATAGCCAAAAAAGGTGAAAATTTGTCATTTTCTTGAGTGAAGTGAGACAAGGCCACGCGAGATGGTGAATACACTTTACTTCCTCCATCTGTACTTCTTTTTGTTGTTGCCATTGGACCAAAGTGAATAGTTTAAGTGATGACTATAATTTAGCATATCAGTACACAAGAATAAATTTTATCTTTGATAACATTGCGAAAAAACTTGATCCATGCTATTTTAAACATACATTCTTATAACAAGTATACTAAACATTCAAATAGTATAAAATGGACGTTGAGGCTAAGCATTGTTTCCTTTAAGGAGTTAGAGAGTGAAGCAAAAGCTTATTGGCTAAAAGGGAACAACAAGAATAGAAGCAAAGCCTAATTATATACACTATAACTAGTAGCCCAATTGATTGGTTAATAGCATATGAAAATCATGTTTTTGATTAAGAAAATTAAAATAAAGACTTAAGACTCTAACAAAGAAGACTTTAAAGGACGAACTTAAACATTTGAATGGATAAGGATTAAATCCCTTATTCATTACTTATGCCTAGTTATTAAGTGTTAGTAACGTTCTTATAATAGTTGAATGTGCCTCACAATTATCAACCTATTTTACTTAATGAATCTTACCTAGAATATGCCTAACAATTATCTAAGTTTGAATTATTAGCAAGCCTTATTAAATATGGTGAATTTGTGGACAACTAAATGTTCGGATGTGCCTCACTTTAAACAAAGTTTCTATTGCTATACTCTATCAAACACCTTATAGGCATCCTCTTGAAAATGGTATGCTTGTAATCTTAGACCATTTAATTGTAATAATGTACTTTGCAATCATATTATACTTAGCTATGTGTCTCACAATTAAGCCAAAGTCACAAATTATAACTAAAATCAACAACTCAAACAAAAAGGCATGAAGAACAATCAACATACAACATGGTAATAGTATAAACACTAATAAATCTGTACAAAACATTATTATATCAACAAGAATCCATTCAAATCCCTAAAATCCTAAATTAAATCGATAAAATAGCAAATGCAAACTAAAAATAAGGACTAAACAGATGGGTAGAGAGGTGAGAACAAATTAAACCAAAAAAAGGCTTTATATATGCAAATTTGAACCATTTTGATTGGTAGAATCTACCTCAAATGCCTTCATATCTAGTTTCCGACTAGCATTCCCTCGTGCTCAAGTTATCTAGCATCCTTTCTTAACCAAAAGTCTTTAAATGAATGGCTAAAGATTTCTTTATAATAAATAAGTTAGGAATTAAAATTTTTAACACATTATCTAGGCAATGAACCCTTTCATATACTATTTTTAGCTGTTACATCACCTAGGCATTTGAATATATCACCTGGGTGATGACCTTTAATATTCTCTCATTTTTGGGCCTCTCAAGCTTTGATGTAGTTGTAACATTTTCCCAATATCTGCAAATTAAATCCAAATACATTAGTTATCATTTATTTTATTAAAACAACTAAAAACTAAATAAAATTTAATAATTCCTAATATTTACTACCAAAATGCCAGATAATAGTGAACTAACTAAAAATTCCTAAAAATACTAATAAAAATTTATGATAAGTTCTCAAATAAGCTCATGAATACATGTCAATTGAAGACTTATCAATAAAGATAAGATATAGGATGTTGGAAGATTTGGATCCTCTTAATCTTTGAGAAAAATAGACATTGTGTATGTAGAATTCACAAATATTATAAGGATCACAATTAAGTGGACCCTACATTCTTTATGTCTATCTATATTAAAAATTAATAATATCAATTTTTTTTAAAAAATAAATGAATCTATTTCTTACAACTTGTTTAGTACGCTAAGGAAAAGAAATACCTTTTCATAAATTTTGTGTAACAGCTTCTATTCTATTTTTAAAGTAAGAAAGTAAAAGTTAATTTTTATCTTTAAAATTACTGTTTTATTCTATTTCATTCTATATACCAAACGAATTATTTTCTTTCATTTCAATCTTAAACAAGCGACAATTTCATTTCACACAAGAAAATTACTTTACCTTTTTAACATATATATATATATATATATATGTATATTGATTATGAAGCATGATCACTTCTAAATTTAAGTCATTTCTGTACCTCTTTGGATATTCCAAAATAAGTATCATGTAGTATATATTTTTTTAAAGTTTGCTCTAAATGCATATTGAATAAATTAAAAGTGTGCTATGAACTTTTAATCTTAAAAATTTGAAATTGTATATTATTATTTCTACAATTATAAAATTACCTAATATATATTGTGATATTATATGTTATTATTGTGGCTGATTTTATTAAATTTTTATGAACTTTAAGATCAGGTTAAGAAATTTATCATATATGGTTCATCATTTTTTTTCATTGTTGAAAGAATTATCATATATGTCATAAGATATACTTTACTAATTTAGTATATATTGCCATACCTGTACCTTATATTTTAAAAAAAAATTATGGTATTCCATACCCATATCCACACCCATACCCGTAATTATGGAACATAGATTATCGACAATTAATAATAATCTCGTTAACAATACTCAAATGAAGGAAACTGTTGGAAACATTCAACCTACTTATAGCTTCTTCTTCTTTTTTATAGCAAAAAGCATCAACAACTAGGCATTATCACCAAAAGCTGGTAAGTTACAGCAAGCAGCATCCTGCCTAAGCACATGGACCACCTTATCAGGTGAAGATGAAAATACCAGAAAGTCTGCAACCATCGAGTGAGCTTCCTTTGCCAAAATATCAACCACTCTCTTGGCATCTCGATCACAAAGGGTAAGCTTAGCATCCCAATCTCGATCAAGCATATGTAGAATTTCCATCAGCAACCTGGAATCATTGTGCTCAGAGATATCACCTGAGTGCACCAGTTGAACGACGTCGGCACAATCGCTTTCAACTACAATATTCCTCATATCGTGTTCCCATGCAACCTTCAAGGCCCAGAGGATACCCCAGGCCTTAGCTGTAAGGCTAGAACCTACCCAAAACCTGTGCATAAAACCAGTAATGAAGCCCCCTTTGTTGTTCCAAGCAACACTCCCACAAGAACATGTCCCATTAGCAGGAACAAAAGATCCATCAACATTAAACTTGATCGTCTCATCAAACGGCGGCATCCAATGAGTGACCACAGGCATTTGAGAGTTGTGTCTTACAAGGTCTGGACGCGACCAAGCCAAATAAGCACGGGTACGAGCCAAAATTGCATTTGGCTTGAGAAGGTTCTTGTTGAAAATTTTCTCATTCCGCAAAATCCAGATGTTACGGCATGTCATAGTAAACCAGAGCTTCCATTCGCAATCCCCCACCATCCCAATGATAGAAATGTTCCAACGAATCTAGTCTTTGACGTCTCCAGCCTCAAAGAATTTGTGTTTCCATTTTTGAGGAATAAAAGCGTTCCACGTCTGCGTAGCATGGCCGCAATCACGTAGCGCGTGCATAGTGGATTCCCTACCATTAGCACAAAGCTCACACTCGCTCGTATCATGAAGGCCTCGCCTTTGATGTGCCTGGTTCGTTAATATCCGATTGTTTGCACATAGCCACAGGAAAGTCCTACAGCATTGGGGAACTTTTAGTTTCCAAAGGTGCCTCCAGAAGCAGTGGGAACCTGAGTTTTGCCATCCCCACAGATATCCATATGCTGACTTCACAGAAAATTGACCATTCGAAGCCCATCTCCACACTAGTGTGTCGTCGCTAGCCACAACGGATCTCAAATCCATGCAAGCAATCTCGTCGATTACATAGTTCGGCAACCAGTGCTGAAATTTGTTCCAATCCCAATCGCCAGACGTGGTCAAACAATCCGCAACTTTCCACTTGGTCACTTCTTCAGTGGTTGCACTTGTCTACAAAGTTTCAAGCTTCTCGAGATTCGGAACCCAAATATCCTTCCAAAAGGCAGTTGACTTGCCATTCCCAATACGATGAGCAATACTATTCTGCACATGCTACCAGTTAGATAAAATTTCAATCCATGAACGTGAAGCCAGTCCTCGTTTCTCGACTTTGGGCAAAATATCGTCACCACACTTATATTTATTTCGCATAAACTTCACCCAAAGAGCATCCCTTCGTTTAATTAGTCCCCAACCAAGTTTCATCATGAATGCGGAGTTTTAATCTTCAGCATGACGGAAACCTAGACCCCCCTCCTATTTTCTCTTGCAAACATTGTCCCAGGAGAGTAAATGCATTCTACGGTGTGTTGGAATACTACCCCACAAGAAGTTCCAGCACCACTTATCAATTTCCTAGCAAGTCGAGTTCGGAAGCGATACAGTTTGCATGGCGTAAGAAAATATAGCAGCGGCCACCAAAGTAGCCAGAGTATGGCGAGTAGCAAAAGACAGAGTTAACCTTCTAATTAGAAATCCTCTTATCCATCTTGTCTAAAATGAATTGGTAAGTTGCTTTGGAAACTTGCTTATGTTGAAACGGCATTCACAAATACTTCCCCAAGTTCGGGGTGGGTATGAATCCTAAAAAATTGCTCAGCTCCTAAGCTCTAGTATGATTCACATTCTTGGAGAAGTGAATCCTAGTTTTGGTGGCATTTACTTTCTGACCTGAAATCTCACAAAAATCATCTAACATAGCTTTTATAAGGCCAACTTGTTCCATATCTGCTTCTGCAAACAACACAAGATCATCAGCAAAAAACAAGTGGGAAATAGGAGTACCTGCCTTACTAAGTCTGAAAGGATGCCATTCTTCATTATCCACCTCGCACTGAATCAGGTGACCCAGCTTCTCCATAGCCAGAACAAATAAGTAGGGCGAAAGGGGGTTCCCCTAATGCGCCCCTCGTGTCGGGATAAATTCTTTGGCCTTCTCTCCGTTCCACAAGAGTTGTATACAGGGAAAAGAAACACATTCCTCGATAACTCTTCTAAGATAGCTAAGGATCTGTAACTCTTTCAGACATTCAAATAAAAATTTCCATCGGACCCGATCATACGCCTTCTCTAAATCAATGTCAATGGCCATAAAGCCTTTCTTTTTCTTCATACTGCGCATCAAGTGAATAATCTCTTGAGCCAAGATAATATTATCTGCACTTTGCCTCACTTTCATAAAACTACATTGATTGGGAGCCACCACATGGGGCATAAGCTCTTTCAATCTGTTTGAAATCACCTTAGTAACAATCTTTGTAGATGACATTGCATAAGCTAATCGGCCTAAATTCCCTAATAGTTTGAGGATGATCCACCTTAGGAATCAAGACAATTTGAGTACCATTAATCTGGTGAATATTAGACGGTGCATGAAAGATCTCTTTGACCTTTGCAATTATTGACTTGCCCACAGTATCCCACTGGCTCTGAAAAAAGAGCGGATTAAGACCATTTGGTCTAGGGACTTTAAGGGAGCCCATGTTAAAGAGGGCCTGCTTGATTTTAGTATCTTCGACCTGTTTGCCAATAGCCTCCAAGCAATCCTGCTTAATAGGAGGGTAACTGTAATCAAACACCACCTTATGAACCTGTGACCCCTCTTTAGTATATAGAATTTCAAAGAATTTCATACCCATCTCCATTATTTCCTTTTCATCATAAGACCATTCACCCGACTCGAGCTTAAGAGCTTTAATCTTTTCCTTCGTCGTCTATCATTTGCTACCGAATGAAAATAATGCGTGTTTCGATCACCATGGGTAAACCAATTATAACGAGAGTTCTAAAGCCACATGACTTCTTCCTGTGCCAGTACCTCTTCAAGCTTAAGCCAAAGCTCTCTTTGAAGGTTCTCTAGTCGTTCATTAGGACCATCACGATCAATCTTACGGTCAATCCCCTCCAATCTTTTAAATAAAGGCTCCTTTCTCTTAGTTATATTCCCAAACACCTCTTTATTCCATTGCTTGAGATCCTCCGTGAAAGAAGGAATCGCTTCGCCCCAATCCTGATGCCCCTTCCACTTCTCCTCAACAAAACCCGCGAAGCCTTCATGTATCACCCAAGGAGCAAAAAATCTGAAAGGATGATTTTGCTTCTTAAAATGATCTCTACTATCCAAATTGAAAAGAAGTGGACAGTGATGGAACTTAAACTTTGGCAAGTGCGTAACAGTAGCATTTTGAAAATCCCCATACCACAAACCATTTACAAGAACGTGATCAATTCTGTTGTGGCTTCCCTCTGCTCCAAGTAAACTTCAGACCCCTGAATCTGATGTCAAGCATGGCATTCACTTCGCGCCATCTTCAGAAAGGCGTGTCCCCATGTCCCATAACGTTCAATCTATCCCCAGGGTCAAGAGTGGCATTAAAGTCTCCCATCACCACCCATCTTCCTTCCATATTCCTTCCCATTTCCAACAATGCCTCCCAAAGAAATCTCCTCTTACCTGATTTCGGATCCCCATAAACCACAGACAAGTACCATTCATTGCTACTCCTTTTGTTGATCATCCTATGAATAAGCTAGTCATATGTCTGTTTGATAACTCCCTAATTTGTGGTATAAAACGAGATTATATTTAAGATCAAATTAGGGAGTCAAGTGCTTTCTTCTTGATTAATAGAATAAAAAATGAATTCAATCATACAAAATAAAGAGAGTGTTTTATTGTATTATCTTTAGCAGTTTGAGCCTCACTCTATGATTGACTTCAATTTCAAGAAAGATAAAAGAAGAAAGAAAGAATGGAGAAAAGAGAAGGAAGCTGAAAAGTGAGAAAGTACGAGTGGATTAAGCATTCTCGCTACAGCGAGGATTCAACTCGCTATGGCGAGAACACACTTTCGCTATAGCGAGTGAGGTACTTCGCCACAGCGAAGTCGGGAAGCATACAAATTTCAGGGAGAAACTCGCCATAGCGTAGCAGTAGCGAGAACAGCAGAAAATCTGGAAACTTATGAGATCTCGTTATAGTGAGAAGCACCCCTCGCCATAGCGAGATCAGACCCTGAAATGCACAGTTTAATTTAGCAAGCTAGAAAAGTCGTGGAAAGCCTAGGGTTTCATTCATTCAGCATGCAGAGGGAGTTCTGGCCGACTAGGAGAGAAGAAAACACATCAAGGGTGTTGGAGAAGCTTCAATTTGATCGGGAATTCGTTGATTCTGTTGATTTTCCTTCCGATTAGGTGTTTCTACTCTATCTCCCCTCTTAGTTGATGATAGTTAATATGTCTGCTGAATTTATTTGTGGATTTCCAGCCATGAGTGGTTAACTTTTGTAATCCTTAGGGATTTTATGAATCTTTACTCTGTAGAGATTATTTTCCCTTGTTGATTCTGCAGTTATTGGAATTTATAGTGTTTAATCTAAAATATATTTCATTCTATTGGGTGGCCTCCTTTAGTTTGATTGTGGATTAAGTAATTAATCTTTGACGGAAGGGAATTGCTTATAGACCATTGGTTAAACAACTGAGGATTAGATATAATCTAATTTGCACTTGAGATAGAGATATCCTCAAGGGCTCTAGGTAGTCGAAAGAAGGTCTGCACTTAAGCATTTATTAACCACTCCTTGAGATATCAAGCGTGAGTGGATATAAGGGTTCAATTGGATCGAAAGACAATTGCACCTACTTCAACCTTGACTCTAGTAATTACATTAAGCTGTTTAATTAAAAGGAAAATAATCGACAGTTGATATAAAGGGGATTAAAATTCCTAAGGAATTTCTAATTGCATACTTTCAATTATAATCATCGTTTATTACTTGCCTTTACGTAATTTTCATAAATCCATTTGCAATTTGATTGTTTAACTAAAAATGAAAGTGAGAACTCTAATGCCTAATCGCCAATTGTGCTAATTCTCTGAGGGAACGACCTTGATTCATCACGTACTACGGTTGCGACCCGTACACTTGCGGTGTCATATTTTAGTGAGCATCAAGTTTTTGGCGCCATTGCCGGGGAATTAAGGCAATTGGTGAAGAGAATTAGAGAACTTTGAGTAGTTTTAGCTTAAACATTTATTTTCTTTTATTTACTTTTTCTTGGTTATTTACACTTTCAGTTGTTAGCTATTCAGTTATTACTTTCTTAGTAATTTTCCCTTGATTCTTTTAGCTTAGTAAGACTCTTGATCTGCACTCCTTTGTTTTCATAGGTACATAGTTTATGCCACCAAAAGCCAGATCTAACAAAACACCTAGAAAGACAAGGAGTTTAATGGATATCTTGGCTGAAGGGTCTACATTAATCCAAGCAGAAAGTGAGATAGTTGTTCCTACCATAGATATGGCGAACGAAGATAATCAGAATCGTACTATCAAAGATTTTGTGGGAAGAACCATGAGAACCACTCAGCCGAGTATTGTAGTCCTCGATTTTCAAGCTGCTAATTTTGAGCTAAAACCTGTGATGATCTCCATGCTGCAGCTCAATGGACAATTCACTGGTGAGAGGTCTGATGAAGATCCCAACCGCCACATTCTGTCATTTTTGGGAGTATGTGACTCATTCAAACAGAATGGGGTGCCTAAGGATGTATTAAGACTTAGACTATTCCCACTCTCCCTGCAAGGAAAGGCTAAGGAATGGTTGTTAAATTTACTAGAGGGATCAATAGACACTTGGGACAAGCTAGAGGTAAGGTTCAGAGCTCGCTTCATTCTAAATAATAGAATAGCATATGCCCGTCGTGAGCTCATCAATTGTAAGCAAGCTTCAGATGAGCATTTGTACGCTGCATGGCAGAGATACAAATATTTACTCCGCCAATGCCCGAGTCATGGAATGGATAACTGTGCCATTGTTCAGAATTTCTGCACACGCCTGACTCCACAAACTGACACTATGCTGGATGTTATCTTAAATGGGTGTTGGGATGACATGCCGATAGATGATGTTATTCTGGTTTTGGACACACTATCTGAGAGCTATATGCAAAGAGGAGGTGATAGAAGGATTACTGCTAATGTTGCTAGCACTCAAGAAGACTCTTTCATGCCACTAGCAACTATTCTCTCTGCTCTGAACAAGAGGTTTGATATGTTAGAATCTCAGGTGCAACGAAACCAGCAATTGAATGTATGTTTTACCCAAGTGACTCCAATTGCTTGTGAGAATTGTGGAGATCTGCACTCAACAGAACAGTGCCCCTTTGCATTAACAGAATCAGTTAACTATGTGGGGAACTTTCCAAAGAATCAGAATCCTTACTCGAACACTTATAATCCTGCTTGGCGAAACCATCCGAATTTCTCTTGGAAGAATGGCCCATCACTTAATCAACCATCATCTTCTGGAGCAAGGCCAAATCAACCCCCTGAGTTCTCTCAAGTAACAAGGCAGAATATACCTGTTCAAGAGCCCAAAATGAATTTGGAAGATGTACTAGCTAAGTTCATGACCACTCAGATCAAGAATAATGAAGAGCAAGCTGATATAAATGCAAGAGTGGATTCTTCCCTTAAGAACATAGAGGTACAGATGGGGCAATTAGCATCTGCTATAAATGCACTGCACCAAAGAGGTTTGCCAAGTGATACAATTCCCAACCCAAGAAGAGAGGGTAAGGAAGAATGCAAAGCTATCACTTTAAGAGGTGGTAAAGAACTCCCTGAAATACAAATTCAAGTGGAAGACTCAACTAAGATGAATTCTAAGGCTGTATCAGGCACTATTTAGACAGAAAGTGAAAGACTTCAACAGAAGAAAGAGAAACAGGCTGCTAATTTTAGCAACAAAGAAAAGGACAAGGAAGGAGAGTCTAAAGTGGAAAAATCCGAAGAAAAGACAGTTGTACATCCTAAAGTGGTGCCACTGCCTCCATTCCCACAGAGATTGTAGAAGAAAGTCCTTGATGATCAGTATAAGAAGTTCTTGAGCATATTTAAGCAACTTCATATCAATATCCCTTTCTCCGAAGCCCTGGAGCAAATGCCTAAATATGCTAAGTTCCTTAAGGACATGCTTAGCAAGAAGAAGCGGTTTACTGAGTTTGCAACAGTGACTTTGACAAAGGAGACTACAAATATCCTGAAATCCAACTTACCAACCAAGTGCAAAGACCCCGGTTCCTTTTCAATCCCTTGCATGATTGGGGATAAGTTTGAAGGTCGAGCACTCTGTGATTTAGGATCTGCTATAAACCTTATGCCCTTATCAGTTTTTTGAAAGCTACAGATAGGAGAGGCCAATCCCATGACGGTCACTTTGCAGCTAGCCGATAGAAGTCTCTCTTATCCACATGGAATCATTGAAGACGTGTTAGTAAAAGTTAGGCAATTCATCTATCCCGCTGATTTTATTGTGCTAGATATTAAAGAGGATAGAGACATCCCACTGATAGTGGGGAGGCCATTTCTAGCTACTGGCAGAGCACTTGTTGATGTGAAAAAAGGGAAAATAATAATGCGATTGGGAGACGAGCAAGTCACTTTCAGTGTGGAGAAAGCCATGAAGCATTTGGGGAGTGTCGAGGAATGCTTACGAGTGTCTATTGATGAAGAGATGATTCAAGAAGAGTTAGACTCTTATGCTTTCACCGATCCTCTTGAAGCGGTACTTGTTGGTAAGTCAAATTTAGAGGAAGTGAAGAGAGTGGAAGTTGAGCACAAGCTTAATGCATTTAGGCCTATAGCTAAGCAGAATGGGCAGTTTGAATCACTGGAGCTGACCTCACGAAATACTCATGCTCTACCACCTTCCATCGAGAAGCCTCCATTGTTGGAACTGAAACCTCTTCCCCCGCATCTAAAATACGCCTATTTGGGGGAAGGAGAAACTTTGTCGGTCATAGTCTCATCAGCATTAAAATCTTTCCAAGAGAAGCAGCTGTTAAGAGTGTTAAAGGAGCACAAAAGAGCTATTGGTTGGACCATAGCAGATATAAAGGGGATCAGTCTAGCTATCTGTATGCACAAAATTCTTTTAGAAGATGACCACAAGAAATCAGTGGAAAACCAAAGAAGATTGAATCCGATAATGAAAGAAGTGGTCAAGAAAGAGATCATTAAGTGGCTGGATGCTGGAATTATCTACCCCATCTCAGATAGTGACTGGGTGAGTCCAGTGCAGTGTGTCCCTAAGAAAGGAGGTATGACAGTGGTGCATAATGAGAAGAATGAAATGATTGCCACAAGAACAATCACAAGCTGGAGAGTTTGTATGGACTACAGGAAGTTGAACACGACTACAAGAAAGGATCATTTCCTGCTTCCATTCATAATTAGATGTTAGATCGATTAGCAGGCAAGGAATTCTTCTATTTCTTGGATGGCTATTCTGGATACAATTAGATTGCTATTGCCCTGGAGAATCAAGAAAAGACCACTTTCACATGTCCATACGGGACTTTCGCATTTAGACGCATGCCTTTTGGACTATGTAACGCTCCTGCCACATTTCAAATATGCATGATGTCGATTTTTTCTGACATGATTGAGCATATCATGGAAGTCTTCATGGATGATTTCTCAGTATTTGGCATCACTTTTGAAGAATGTCTGGCCAATTTAACACGAGTCTTGCAAAGGTGTGAAGACACTAATTTAGTCCTAAATTGGGAAAAGTGTCATTACATGGTTTGTGAAGGAATAGTACTGGGGCATAAAGTGTCTAAAAGAGGGTTGGAAGTAGATCGGGTCAAAGTTTCAGTAATTGAGCAACTACCACCACCTACTAATGTGAAAGCTATAAGAAGTTTCTTGGGGCATGCTGGGTTCTATCGGCGATTTATCAAGGATTTTTCACAAATAGCAAAGCCTCTTTCTCAATTGCTTGAAAAGGATATCCCTTTCAAGTTAGATGCAAACTGCTTGAAAGCCTTTGAAAAACTTAAGTAGAGACTCATCACCGCACCAATTATAGTGGCCCCTGATTGGTCACTACCCTTTGAAGTTATGTGCGACGTGAGCGATTATGCGGTTGGAGCTGTGCTTGGCCAGAGACATGGTAAGATTTTCCATCCTATTTACTATGCAAGCAAAATCTTAGCTGGAGCACAGGTAAATTACTCAACTACTGAAAAAGAAATGCTTGCTGTTGTCTTTGCTTTTGAAAAATTTAGAGTCTATTTGATGGGTACTAAAGTTATAGTTCATACTGATCATGCTGCTATTAGATATCTCCTATGCAAGAAAGAATCCAAACCTAGGCTAATTAGATGGGTTTTATTATTGCAAGAATTTGATGTGCAAATTGCTAATAGGAAAGGAATTGAAAATCAAGTGGCTGATCATTTATCTAGGCTTATGAATAACTCTGATTGTGCTGATAATCTCCTGATTAATGAGAGCTTTCCTGATGAATCTATATTTGCTGTGAGCCTTGGTATGCTGATTATGCCAACTACCTGGTCAGTGGCATTATGCCCAATGAATTAAACTTTTATCAAAAGAAAAAGTTTTTGCATGATGTGAAATGGTTTGTGTGGGATGAACCATTTTTATATAGGAAATGTGCTGACCAAATTTTGCGAAAATGTGTGCCTTAGACTGAACAAAATGACATTCTTCATGCCTGTCATTCTGCTCCTTATGGTGGTCATTTTAACGGCCAACGTATTGCTCACAAAGTGTTACAATCTGGATTTTATTGGCCCTCGCTATTTAAAGATGCTTATTTATTTGTTAGCCATTGTGACGCATGTCAGCGAACAGGTAACATCTCAAAGAGGCATGAAATGCCCCAATCAGGTATTTTTGAGGTAGAATTATTTGATGTGTGGGGTATTGATTTCATGGGACCATTTGTTTCATCTAGAACTCATCAATACATTTTAGTTGCTGTTGAGTATGTGAGTAAGTGGATTGAGGCTGTAGCGTGCCAATCTAATGATGCCAATACGGTGGTGCGATTTGTTAAAAAGAACATTTTTACTCGATTTGGCACACCTAGGGCAATCATTAGTGATAGGGGGACTCATTTTAACAATAGGTTGTTCAAGGGTCTGTTTGAAAAATATGGAGTCACCCATAGAATGGTATTAGCTTATCACCCTCAAACTAACGACTTGTGTGAAGTATCCAATAGAGAAATAAAAAGGATTTTGGAAAAGACTGTAAACCTCACTAGAAAAGATTGGGCAGATAAGCTCGATGACGCTTTATGGGCATACAGGACAGCTTTTAAATCTCCAATAGGTATGTCTCCATATCAATTGATTTTTGGCAAAGCTTGTCATCTGCCCATTGAGCTAGAGCATAAAGCCTTTTGGGCTATTAAGAAACTAAATTATGATATGGCTAAAGTGAGCGAGAAAAGACTAATGCAATTTAATGAGTTGGATGAGTTTAGATTGCAAGCCTTTGAAAATTCTAGACTTTACAAAGAAAGAACTAAAAGAGTTCATGATAAACATATCTTACTAAGGACATTTACACCTGGAGACCTTGTGTTGCTTTATAATTCTCGTTTAAAGTTGTTTCCAGGTAAGTTGCGATCGAGATGGTCTGGATCATTCAAGGTAATTGCTGTAACATCTTATGGAGCCATTGAAGTTCAGGATGAGAAATCAGGAGATCAATTTAAAGTGAATGGTCAAAGGCTTAAACATTATCTGGGTGGTGACATAGACCGGCAAACTACAGTCCATACCTTGGCTCAACCTCCTTGAGTGGAAACAAAGTCCGGTTGAGGACTATAAACCAAGCGCTCCTTGGGAGGCAACCCAAGTTTTATTCTTGTGCTTTTATTTTAATTTATCATCCTTTCCTTTTTGTTTTGATTTTTGGTGTTCTTTGTGTGTTTTATAGGTTGGATGTTGGTACTGGAGTGCTGGATGCTGAGAACAAGATGTTTGGTAGAAAAGACCATCGTCCGACATGATTTTCAGGGAGTATCTAACTTTAATTTGAATTATGCTTCTTTATTCTAGTCATGTTGATCAACCATGTTGGCAATGATTTGAGTAAAATGAGTAGAATGAGAGGTAAGGCATATAGGGTTTTAGACTGCTTATTTGCATTTTCATTAGTTCAAAAAAAAAAATCGCTATAGCAAGAGGACCACCTTGCTATAGCGAAGCTGCGTATTTTGCATCAGGTATAGTAACCAGAGAGTCCCTCGCCATAGCCAGGCTGTGGCGAGCCCCATGAACAATACCAAGTGTCTTCGCTATAGCGAGCCAACCCTCTCGCCATGGCGAGATCCTGCAACCAATGTGGTACAAATTCCAGAGAGTATGTCTCCGTAGCTACGCTATAGCGAATAACATGTTCAGAAAAAATTTTCAAGTCTTTTCGCTATTACGAGATATTCCACTCGCTATAGCGATTGCAGTATACCCTGAACCTCATACAAAAACCAGAGAGATCCTCGCTACAGCTCCGCTACAACGACACTCTTGAGCATCTTAATTTTTACAAGTCTTCTCGCCATAGCGAAGGGTTCCTTTCGCTGTTGCGAACCCTGCAGCCCTGCTTATACTTTTTCCAGAGAGTTACTTGCTATTGCATAGTAATAGCGAAGTCGCTATTACCTGAGTCCAAATAATTCATTTTGTCGCTTAGCTAAACTCACGCTCATTCTCGCTATAGCGTGTCTGAACCCTCTTCCCTGAGATCTCATCCTTCAACCAAATCTCTCACGATCAACGCTCCCATTCCCCTCACATTCCATTTGCCTTGCATCCGGTAAGTTGAGTTTTAATTTTATCTCCTGAATCATGGTGAATCTAGGCTTTTTCGCGAACCTTAGGGCTGAAAGTCGTTTCGTATGAAATTGTGTAGTTTAGGGTTAATTATTCATTTCGAATGCTTGTGCTGGGCTGGTTGTACATTTCTGTGCAGGTGACTTCATTTAATTTGGCATTATTCTGCACATAATCGCGTTTTTCTCATATCTGTTCGTGCTCGCTATAGCGAGCATCAACTCGCTACAGCGAGTTCGAGAATTTTTCCAGAAAATTTTCTCCCTTACCCAGGCATTCCCAACTTCGATTGCGCCCTTTTTCGTCTATCCTTTGATCCCTTATAGGCTTCTAAAGGCTCTTGTCCTTCTTACAGTCACAGCATATGCCATTTATGTCATGCTTCCTACTTTTAGCTATGCATGTGACTCCCCACTTCCCCTGATCCTCCCGCTCATTACTTGTACTACTTGCACTGATTTGCTTTCAATTCCTCATCGTTTTTTTTTCAGTGATGGCTCCCAAGAAACAAGCCAAGACTGCTGGAGCATCTTCTTCTAAGCAGAAGAAGCAGGCTTATGATAAGGATAGGTTCGCTTCAGCTCGGGCAGAATTTCATTTTGAACGTCTCTTTGCTGACCGCGGTGTGGTTGAAGACAGGTATTATGAGCCTCATGGCCTGGATCTCATCTATCTGGACTTCCAGTGGCATGAACTGTAAGGCTTCACCAAAAATCTGGTGCATCGGATCTCGCTGATGATCCAAGAGCTGTATGCTAACTTTGAGGATACTGAAGAGGGAGAGGATGAATATCATTGCCGGGCTGCCTGGGTACGCATCAACGAGAAAGTCTTTCAAGACTTCTATGAGCTACCAGACGTCAGTGAGTGCGCATTCTAACACTTTTTGGAGAATCTTGAATCTGTTCCATGGGAGGAGGTGGAAACCACTATTGCACTGGAAGGCCGAGCCCGGTTGGTAAACAAAGTGTATTCGGTAAATCAGTTAAACAAATTGGCCCGCTATTAGTTACAATTTATCACCAGCAACATTCTGACGAGCTCCCATGGTTCGGACATGATCCAAGAGCGAGCGACACTGACTTGGTGATTCATGACCAGGCAGCGGGGTGAACATTCCTCGCTTGATGTACCTGAACTTTAAGTAAATAGCGAGGTCTGATAGAGCGAGCTTGGCCTACCCCCATATGCTTACTGAGCTAGTCACTATGGGGGGAAGCCGCGTCTTTAAAAATAATGTGTAATTCAAGCCAAAAGGGCCTTTTAAGTATGATAACATGAAGGATGAGCCGGGCCATCCTCGAAGACAACGGGCATCTACCCGGGCACCTCCTGCAGCTTCTTCACCGCCTCCTCCACAGCGCATGAGCACACCTGAGCCAATGCAGCAGGACCCGCCGCATTCAGCTGAGTTTGAAGGTTGGGTGCGAGAGTCCATTGACCGGTTGGAAGGCCATGTCCTATCCATGAAGGACCAGCTTCAGATGCTTATGGATTACTTGATGCCTGCCCCTGCCCCTTCACCTCCAGCGGGTCCTACACCATCCGTGATAGTTCTCCCCCAGAACCCTCCACCGGGTGACCAGCCGGGTCCTTCGGATTCACAGGATCCTTCTATCCCTTGATTGCTATCTCTTGTACTGTTTTATTTTACTTCTTGGGATTACTGTATATGGATGACTGTATATCTTTTTGTTTGCGTCACTGGTGCTGGCTACTCTGTTTTCTCTTATAACAACTCACTTATTCCTGTATCTATTTTGTCTATTGTTGGGCTGTCAATTGCAGGAGTAGTTTGAGCACATCCCTCTCGTCCTCTCAAATGTTTTCTTTTCTTATCAGGGGAGTCCTGTCTCTATCCTTTTCATGCACCACACTTTACTTCTCTTGTCTTACTTTTGCTCTCCTGTTTTGCACATTGCGGACAATGTTAGTTTTAAGTGTGGGGGAAAGGTACACATAGGCTAGGCTAAATAGATACGAACGCCCAAATTCAGTTAATAAAACAAAAAGCAAATAAACTTGCACTCATAAATAATCCATTATAACATCTCCAATTTTAACCAGAATTAGCCTCACTGTCTTAGAGGAATACTGATCAATGAATATGGGGGTGAAGCAAGCTTGAAATGAACAAAGTAGATAATGTAGTCGTAGTATGCACCCACATTAGGACCACTCTTCCACAATATGATGAAGTGAAGTATTCAAGTTTTCTCCTAAACTAATTCTCAATTATTTTTTTAGATTCTTCCAAGTTACTTGCTTCTAGTGGATATCTGATTGTCATTTGAGAGGGATCATGAGTACACCACACACAAAAAAAACCTACTCCAATGGTTGAAATCACTTAGTAACCGGGTGGCTTCATGACCAATGTCGTCATTCGCGTCAAACGGTGATAGAAACTAAGAGTATGCTAGTGAGCACTCCGAGACTTCCCTAATCTAAGTAACCGGGTGGCTTCATGACCAATGTCGTCATTCGCGTCAAAAGGATTAAGAGAACTGAGGAGAAATCATTCAAAAAAAAAAAAAGAGACTGGGCAAAAGCCATAAAAAAAAAAAGCTAAGTGATCATGTTGAAAACTGATCTCTGGTGAACAATAGAAACTTTTTTTAATGAATGTTGAGGATTGAAGCTAGAGTGAATATCTGGATTGGTCTTGAAAATGTAATGAGGATATGTTGAAGGTTGCTTGAGTGCTTTTTGAAAATCTATCTGTGGAGCACACACGCACTTAGTCAGGGTGTAACTATGACTGCATTGTTTTCAAAATTCAATTTAAGTTTTGTTGAACTTCTGTTTCTAGCATTAGTCTCAATCTAAGTGTGGGGGAGAGCCGACTTCTGATTGATTGGGTGATGATTATGAAAAAGAATAAATAAATAATCTCTGTTTGATAGTTTTGAGGATTGCTTGAGGACAAGCAAGGATTTAAGTGTGGGGGAGTTTGATAACTCCCTAATTTGTGGTATAAAATGAGATTATATTTAAGATCAAATTAGGGAGGCAAGTGCTTTCTTCTTGATTAATAGAATTAAAAATGAATTCAATCACACAAAATAAAAAGAGTGTTTTATTGTATTATCTTTAGCAGTTTGAGCCTCACTCTATGATTGACTTCAATTTCAGGAAAGATAAAAGAAGAAAGAAAGAATGAAAAAAAGAGAAGGAAGCTGAAAAGTGAGAAAGTACAAGTGGATTAAGCATTCTTGCTACAGTGAGGATTCAACTCGCTATGGCGAGAACACACTTTCGCTATAGCGAGTGAGGTACTTCGCCACAGCGAAGTCGCGAAGCATACAAATTCCAGGGAGAAACTCGCCATAGCGTAGCAGTAGCGAGAACAGCAGAAAATCTAGGAACTTATGAGATCTTTCTATAGCGAGAGGCACTCCTCGCCATAGCGAGATCGGACCCTGAAACGCACAGTTTAATTTAGCAAGCTAGAAAAGTCGTGGAAAGCCTAGGGTTTCATTCATTCAGCATGCAGAGGGAGTTCTGGCCGACTAGGAGAGAAGAAAACATATCAAGGGTGTTGGAGAAGCTTCAATGTGATCGGGAATTCGTTGATTCTATTGATTTTCCTTCCGATTAGGTATTTCTACTCCATCTCCTCTCTTAGTTGATGATAGTTAATATGTCTGCTAAATTTATCTGTGGATTTCCAGCCATAAGTGGCTAACTTTTGTAATCCTTAGGGATTTTATGAACCTTTACTCTGTAGAGATTATTTTCCCTTGTTGATTCTGCAGTTATTAGAATTTATAGTGTTTAATCTGAAATATATTTCATTCTATTGGGTGGCCTCCTTTAGTTTGATTGTGGATTAAGTAATTAACCTTTGACGGAAGGGAATTGCTTATAGACCATTGGTTAAACAACTTAGGATTAGATATAATCTAATTTGCACTTGAGATAGAGATATCCTCAAGGGCTCTAGGTAGTCGAAAGAAGGTCTGCACTTAAGCATTTATTAACCACTCCTTGAGATATCAAGCGTGAGTGGATATAAGGGTTCAATTGGATCGAAAGACAATTGCACCTACTTCAACCTTGACTCTAGTAATTACATTAAGCTGTTTAATTAAAAGGAAAATAATCGACAGTTGATATAAAGGGGATTAAAATTCCTAAGGAATTTCTAATTGCATACTTTCAATTATAATCATCGTTTATTACTTGCCTTTACGTAATTTTCATAAATCCATTTGCAATTTGATTGTTTAACTAAAATGAAAGTGAGAACTCTAATGCCTAATCGCCAATTGTGCTAATTCTTTGAGGGAACGACCTTGATTCATCATGTACTACGGTTGCGACCCGTACACTTGCGGTGTCATATTTTGGTGAGCATCACTGTTCAACACAAAAATCAACCTCGTTCCCCTAAAAAAGCCAGATACCGCTACTAAATTCCTAAGCTTCAACAAGTGCCCATTTTTTCCAGTTTAATTTACTCACTAAGAGTTTGGCTTTCTCACCCTTTTGGCGAGGTTCCAGAATTGCTAAAATATCAACTTGGTAGCATGCTCGAACGTCTCGCAAGAGGCTAGTAAAAGTTAGACCACCTGCTCCTCTAGAGTTCCATGTCAAAATCGTCATATCCATAAAAAAACAATGGTGAAAGGAAAAAAAACTCGACCAGAAATGGATCATAAATCCATGGCCTCCTTAGAGACCTCTCTACATGTGCCCATACAAATATCATCTCCCTTGGAGAGTGGATTCGAATGGATGTTGAAGACAGCCTCCTCAATAGCTCCAGGATCTATCGAATTAGTGTATCCATCCACCCCACACTTAGGTGCTATATGCAGGCCATCCTTTTCCTTATAACTAACCAGATCCAAACAGCCCTTCTCCTTGCTTCTTGAAGGCCCAACGTCAATATCTATACCTGTTACTGATGTCTCCTTAGCAGGGTTTGAAACTATCATGCCCGCATTACCCATTTTATTCTTGATATTTAGGTATGCCTCCATTGGACTTACCTTATCTTTGCCTTGGCCCACACCCTTGTTCTTCTGCCCAACACGAGAATCATGCCCAGATTTCGCTCTAACTATTATATCTCTTGACTTGGTAACCCGCAGTTGACTTTTATGCCCATTAGTAATATCTCATAGTGGGGCCCGAACCTTAACTTGATGTTTAATATCCACTGAAGCTTCTGCATCAACATTATCTAAGGCTGCAAATCTCGAACCTGTAACTGCATGATCCGAGGTTCCCCTAAAATTTTGCTTACCCTCCTTCGCCTAACTCTCCACCCTTGCTGGCCGTCAGCCATGTTCCCTATGTGGCGACAGCATCCATCCATTGTAGATAGGTGCATTAGCTTTCTCAATACTGCCCTCCGTTGTCGACTGATTCAATCGATTCAAGCAATGATCAATGTCATAACCATATTTACCACACTCGAAGAAAAAAAGGTGGAGACCTTCATAAACTATCTTCTTTTCCTTGCCGTTAATCTGTATCGAGGGAAGCAATGGAGATTTCAAATCAAGATCAACATAGATACACGCAAACCATCCCTTCGACCTATATAACGTGTTCGTGTCCATCTTCAGCACCTTTTCGATCTGGTTACCTACGACGTACAATATGCCTTTGTCATAATAATCAAGAGGAAACTTCGGTATCCTCACCTAGGTAACAATTCTGGTTGTTTCTTCATCATCTAGATCAAAGTCGACCTTCCAAGGTTGCGTAGATAAATAATGATCCATGATCAGCCAAGGTCCCCCCGTTAGAGAACTCATAGTCGTCCTTACTTTTGAACTTAACGAAAAAGAAACCAAAGGCAAACTCTATCGTCTCGACTTCACTTCGACGGCCCCACAATTGTTTGAGCTTCGTATTGAGATAATCTTCTCGAACCATGCATCCAAGTAGCCTTACAATGAGAGTGCGTCGAAACTTCTTGGCCAACTTCCTCTTGAACTCCGACAACAGGATAATGTTAGGTCCACGCTTGGTGTTCTCTACCTTCATCCTACTCTTCCAACCATCACCATACCACCAGTCCTCCTCCTCGTCTTCGTCCGACGGCTCATCATCCTCATTTGTGGTAGCCTGCTTACATGACTTCTTTTTGGTCTCTGGTTCACTCAAATTAAGGTTTTCCTGAGGATCATCTTTCATCCAGTCCTCCTCTCGGGCAATAACTGCACAATCATTAGAAACAATCGCATCCCCAATCTGCACCTTTGTTTTGCTTCGTTCTAAGGCATCCGCTTCTTCCGATGACTGCACCACTGCATTCCCGTTCATCACTATTTAAGGAAGCTACTTATAGCTTCTTTTAATGAAAACAATGAGGTGAAAATTCCATAATTGTGGACCAATATAAGTCACCTTATTTTATAAATTAGGTTAAATTAATATTTTAATCCTTTAACTTTATTTAATATTTTAAGTTGATCTTTTAATTGTGAATATTTTAAAATGGTCCCTTAATTTTATTCAACATTTTAAATTGATTCTTTACTTTTGAAATATTTAAAAATTGTCCCTTAAAAAATTCACTTATTATAAAAATGTTCTTAGTTTAATCACTTGAATAAAAAAATATTTATTATAAAATTTTAAAAACTAAAAAATACTTAAAAAGTTTACTAAAATAAAATACTTTAAAAAATAATATTTATTTTAATATGAAAATCCATCCATTTTATAAATATTTCATATTAAAATAAATATAATTTTTAATTTATTTTATTTTATTGATTTTTTAAGTATTTTTTAATTTTTAAAATTTTATAATAATTTTTTGTTTTGTTCAAAGTGATTAAATTAAGAAAGTGGTTCTACATGATCTTTTTAATAATTTTATTTGTAAATTTTTTTTATATATTTTCAAATTACTTGTTTAAAATATTTTATATTAAAATAAACATTTTAATTTAAAAAATTAAATAAAATAAAATTTTAAAAGTTAAGGGACTAATTTAAAATATTTCAAAGTTAAGAGACTAATTTAAAATATTAAATAAAGTTAAAGAAGTAAAATACTAATTTAACTTATAAATTAAAGTTCATATTAATGTGATTCATAATTTTGTTTTTGACATTGGTAATATTCATATAAAAACATGTGATTATCGATACTGAATTTTTTGTTGTGTCCCCTAAATAAAGGGGCTAGCATTTTTTTTTAAAGAAAAAAAAAACTTCAAAATTTTCTTTTCAAAAAATGCCTTTGCTGCAATGCACAATAACTCTATAGTACAATAGAGGATCTAAAATGGTGATCATCTTATTTGAGAATTGAGATTCATTTGTACTTAAGACCTGTCAAAGAACTATGACTTGGCATATAGGCTTTGTGAATGAATTTGTTCATCATGGAGAAGACTACTACTATCATTTTGAAACCTAACTTCTACGAGGCAAGAGAGTAGAGACTGTCTTTCGCATTAGAGCTTATTCTAACATGTGTTCTTATTCTTAGATGCTTTAGAAGTGGATTATGATTCTCAATTCCTGGTATTTATGATCATGATTTCCTTCAAAATGCACTTGAAGCTTGGAAAGAACCCAATGTTTGATTCAAGCGCTTGGGCAAGTAAATGAAGCAGAAGCCGCTGAAGTTGCTGAGGAACTGAGGAATCAGAGTGGATTTAGTAGGGAAGATGATGATTTGTTATATGACAAAGAAAGTGTCAAACCAGTAAACCATATGCCAGTAATAACGCATTAGTAATGTAAGCGTAATGTATAAAAATATTCTGGCCGAACTGCAAATTATAAGGCAATCTTTCGTTACAAATAGCATGGGTCCATGTGGATTGTTACGCCCTACGTCGGATGGACGAGGGAGGGTTTTGGGTATATAAACAGGTGCGCTACACACCCCACTAGCCTAGCTTTTGAGGAGAGAGTAATGGTCCCGTGATAAGTGGTATCAGGGCCGGACCCGTGTTCCACGTGGCTCAGAGGTAGGCCCTTCGGTGGGCCACCTGTGATAAAGGCATCACGGATTGGCCAAGGGAGCTATTATGCCCCACATCGGATGGATAAGGGGAAGATCTGAGCATATAAGCAGGTGCGCTGCACATCCCACCAGCTTGACTTTCGGGGATAGAGTAATGGCTTGGTGACAAGTGTTACGCCTCACATTGGATGGACGAGAAAAAGGTTCTGGGCATATAAGCGTATGCACTACATACCCCACCAGCCTGGCTTTTGAGGAGAGTAATGGCTCCGTGACAAGATACACGAGACTTGAGAGGAGTTGAGGAAAAAAAAATTGATGATAAAGCAAAAAAATAAAATAAAAACAAAACAAAATAAAACAAAAACAAAAATACGGCACCCAAGACAAACTGATAGCTTATGAATAGTGTCAATTTGGCTCAAAAACAGCGTTTTAAGGGGAAACTTTTTTTCAAACTATATATATATATATATATATATAAGGAGCAAGTATTGTTATACTTTCCTAATTTAGTGCTTTGATTTGGTTCAGATTCTGATTTTGCATTGGAAATCTTTGATTGCTGCTCAATTTTGTGGGATTTATTTTGAAGCTCTATGGGATATTTTAATGGAGTTTGTTATTTTTTTATTAGATATTTTAATTAAAATATGATAAACATATAGTTTAATTAGAAAATCATATAATTGTTTGCAAAAAATTATATATTTTTTATGTTTTAATTAAAAAATTATATACTTATTATATTTTAATTGAAAAATATAATAATAAAAATATAAAGAGATAACTAATCGTAGATGAATTTCTTCCTATTTTAATAACGTAAGCTGGTATGTTAAGACACCTCCAACAGGGATAGGTTACATAGTATATTTGAGTTAATCTTCTAAATGTAAATGGCAATGTTACATTGAGATACTGAGTCATTATTTCACTTTTTTTTTGGGTAATATCAACAATTCAACGAATAAATTTTACAGTGGAAAATTTCCTTCAACTAATTTTAGACTTAAGTTCAACTGGATTTTTTTTTTCTTTGCATAAATTCAGCTTATCAAGTCTTTTAAGTAAATTATTCTTTTCCCTTTAAAAGGTACTTAAATTACTCACTCCTCTATCTATAATAAAAATATATATAAACCTATCTTAAAACTAAAAAAATTATTAAAATATTTTCAAGAATAATATTTATTTATTTTTATTAAAACTATCACTTATTAAAGATGTTTCTTATATTTTTATTATTATTTATTTTATATTAAAAACCTTGATTTAATTTGTTGTAAATTTAGAAAAGATAATTGTTTTATATTAGTTAGATACATATTTGATACTTATTATATTATATAAATAATAAATAAATAAAATATTTTAGTCAAAATAAATTTAATTATAGCTTATTTTTTATTACAAGACACCTTAGCGTAATCTATTTTTTCTTTTTAAATTTCAGGAGATAACTGTAACTTTTCAAAACAAAAGGAAAAAATCGTATAATTAAAAAATATTTTAAGAAGAAAGAAAATAATCTACCCAATCATCTACATATTCTACTCAAATAAGAGTCAATAATAAAAAATTATAATTCTGATGTATTAAAATATTCTTAAGTCCCTATAACAAATATTGATAAAATAACTATACGGGGCAACATACGGAAAGTGTCTCAACTTCAACAAAGACAACACCGCAGCACACAAAATTGAGAAATAATTTGGGCAACATAAGCAGTTGTGTTGTCAAAATGATTGGAAGTCCTAGTTTTTGACCTGATCAAATTATCAACAAAGCCAGTCAAACCCAAATGCTCAGGAACTCAAGCTGATGATCACTATCTAGTTCAAGAAATATAGAACTACATCGCTTGATGATCCAAGAAGCCATATCTTTGTAAAGTTACAGTACTAGTTAACAGTTATTGCACATTGATTGGATGGGGCTAAATAACGCCCAGCGAATTCTCATTCATTTTCCCTGAGCCGTTGAATGTAGGCATACTAAAAATGACTATCTATTCTAGACAACTCACCATCATGCTGCTTCAGGCGGCAAATCATGCATCATGGTGGCTGCTTAGATTACGCCTTTGGAAGAGATCTGATGGTAACTTTGGGGATTATAACAAAATTTTTAGTTATATTATCATACACATGGCTTTCCTCCATTAGAAAACTATAGTATCTGCTTTTTCAAGCAGAAGGGGAAGCTTCAGTAATCATTCTCGTCATTTTTCATTATCGTGTTTGGACCATCTTCAAAACCTGAGCTAGGGGCAAGTTCATTCAAATCGAGGAAGCGTCTTTTTGTCATACCCCCAACTTCCTCCTGACTGGGACTATTTGATTTTTCAGGAGGCCGGTTTTGTTCTTTCTCCTCTACGGGAAAAGCAATAGGCTTATCTACGTTCATTTCCTGTTCATCCTCCTGCTCTTCATCATCATTGCCATCCGAATCTTCAGTTTCAGTTTCCATCATATATTCCCCATTCTCATTCTCACTGGGATCTGAGTGATCATCTGTAGCATTAGACTTCTCAGGTTTTGTAGACTCTGTTTCTGATTCTGACACCACATATTGTCGGTAATTTATACGGTTTCTGGTAACCCTCTTACTGCGTCTTAGACCAGATTGAATCTCACCTACAGACCTGAGTTTGGTTTCCCTCCTAGTACGGCCTGGCAATTGCCTGAATTTATGGGGCTTGTCACTGTCTTCACTGATACTCAAGGAATCGTCCTGCTCATCTTCTTCTTCGTCTTCAACATTTTCTTCATCCCACTGATATTCTTCATCTCCTTCTGAGCTACTAGAAACCTTCTTTTTTTGCTTACGTTGCCTGAGATATTCTTCATCATATACGGCTTCTCCAACAATATCATCATCACTGTCGAAGTCTGCCTCATTATCTGATACTGCTTCAACAAACTCTTTCTCTGAATACCGCATAGGTCTTTGTCTTCTGCGATTGCTGCTGTGAAAACATGATTAGTGAAGATCAGATACAAGGTACCAGAACAAATGTACAGAAGACACAAACCTTCGATCCAATGGTTCAGATTTATGCTCTTCCTCAGTATCATCAGAGCCAGGTGATTTTGGAGATGGCATACCAAAACTCAGATGTTGAGGAGCAGGTGAAGGACCACTCAATTTACCGTTAGTCAAAGCTTCAGGTATTTCTACTCCTTCTCTCTCGGATATAGGCTCTGGGGATGGCTGTTTCCGTCTGACAAAGGAAGAAGCAAATATATGCCATGAACACACAGTACAAATGAGTATGATTGACCCCCTTCTCCGTCTCCCCCCCCCCCCCCCCCAAAAAAAAAAAACGGAGCTAAAACAAAAACGTATCAAGAACAGCTAGAGGGGGACAGGATGTAAGCAGTTAATATGAATTCCGTACTTGGTTATTTTAATTGCTTCATTGATGGACCGATCATAATCATCTGCAATGACATTAATATCAAAAATTAGGTTAGGGTACCTTCAGCACAATAAGATACTCTGCAGTAAGATAACTCCAATATAACCAAAAAAGAAAAAGGTAATCAGATAGTTCAAAATCAGAATTTGATAACAATGACAGTAAAACAGAATGCCAACAGATGAAGCTGCCATCCTCCCCAAAAAATTAAATATTGTATTCAATCATTTCCCCACCACTATCCAACACTGTCAAGGTGGGATGCAAGGAACAGGATTTCAATTAACAACCAATTAAGCTGACCAAGGAAATTGGAAAAGAAATATCTGTGGTGTGGTACGGCAATTAGATATAATTAACATATATAGGGAAAATACAACATGACACATTCATCAGATCAGATGACTCAGATGATCCAAAAACAGAAACCTACTATTAGTTAAGTCCCACAGAGAATAGTATCCCTATGCTAACAGCCCTCTGGTCCATGGAGAGAAATAAATACTAAAATCAGACATTCCCCCAAGATGAATGGTGCAAATTTGGATTATGATGGGTACCCAAGTAAGGTGGGGAACCCTCTCCCAAAAATTAGCTATTAAGGTAGGAGAATCACTCTACTTAAGTATCTTATTGAGAATCCTGTACTACTCAACGTGGGATTTTGGCATCCCATACTACTTTGGTCTCCATCAATTGGCCGTCCTGTCTCAACAGTTACACTATGTGGCACTTCACTAAGCAGCACTTCACTCAGCCTTCTATTGGTCAAAATTCTCGACAGGTAGCTCTTTCCGGAGTCGCCAACCACCAACTTTAATACCAATTGATAGGTACCTAAGTAAGGTAGGAAACCCTCACCCAAAATCTAACTATTAAGGTAAGAGAACCACCTTACTTAAATACCCTATTAAGCATCTCATACTATTCAATGTGTGATTTTAGCATCCCATATTACTTTGGTCTCCATCAAATTGCCACATCCAACCTTTATGCCCCATACAATAAACAGTATCAAAGGCCCAAACACACCCAGAACAACACAATTACTAAAAATAAAGTGTTGTCAAATAACACACAAGATAACATAATGATAGTACATGTGAAAAGAACAGGAGAATGAAAGGCCGCAGCTGATAAATTATAACACATCATTCTATAATGCCAACATTGGCAACCAAGTACCAAATACCAACACAATGTGAATGTGGGCTTCAGTTACAAGGGGATTAAACTTTCTTGCTCTTACCAAATGTGTAGGTAACAGGTTTTCTATCACGAAGTGAACGCCCAGGACCAATCCCATCAACAATCAAGAAATTATCAAGAAGAAGAGCTTGTCTGTGTTGCTTTTTCAGCAACCGCTCTTTTTTCTGTGCAAATAGTAAATACAAATTAGTTCTGTATTAGTTAAACAACTAAACAAGCACTAAAATTCTTCAAGGAAAATAATAACGGCAAAGGGAGAACAAGACAGGACAGGATCCTGCGTTCAATTCCCAGAATGCCCTCATCTTCTCACTTTTCTCACCAAAACAAAGGAGAGGAAACACATACTTAAAAAATATATATAAATGAGTACCTTATGAACTTTCTCAATCTCAGGAAGCATGTCTATCTTCAGCTTTTTTCCTAGAGAAGCCTCCGTTCTGTTTTTACTTGACAAAAGCTTATCCTGTGTACAAAGATGAGCAACTTCAACCAAGATACAGCTCAATGTAATGTAAAAGAAGCGAGAATCCACAACTTGGGGTGAAAAGTAAGGGGGGAGGAGTGTGTGTGTGTATATATATATATGAACACAAACAAATATAATCACACTGAAAGCATCCTTATCAAACTATACTAATAACATTGGTCAAATAGCAGATCATATAACCCCATTAAATAATGGCGGAAGCTAAGTTTAACCTTTTCGGCTCACATTATTGGTGAAGATTACAGTCTGACTCAAAAAGGTTAAACTATCAACCCACCAAAAACAACAAAGAATAGTTTAGGGTACATTTATAATGATGCCACACATTTACAATGTTTCCCTGCAAAACCAATAATTACCTTCTTGAGTTGATTTCAGAATGAAGCCAGCTTGATAAGCTATGAAAATTTCTTACACCCATGAGGATTTTCTTTACTATCCTAAAATGATATATAATTAAATATATTTTTTCCCCTATTCTAACAATGCCAAAGAGTCATTTGCAGAAATGTCATGTTTGCTGTATTTTGATCTATATAACTAGTGCAGAATGCTAGGATTTTCAGAGGCCACGCTTTATGAATTGTTAATCAGGCTTCCCTATGGTGTTTGGCTCATGTTCATGTCAGGGATTTCTCTGAGATGACAAACAGGATAAGAGGCTTTGTCCTGTGGATGTATTTAACCCTTTTTTTCTTTTTTTGGATTCGGTTCTTTAAAAAAAAAAAAAAATTTGTACATGTCCTAGAGGATATATTATCCTCTTTCTACTACTTAATTCCATTTGGAATAAATTTTCCTTTCTGTGAAAACACGGGTTTCTTTGCATGTTGTATACCATTTTTCTCCTTCACCATCTGCTAAAGCAGTCAAACCCATTAAGACCTTTAGACCTTTCTGCAAGGACTACATCCTGGATTGGTTCAAATGGACGATGTTAATGTAAACTAAGAGAGAGTAATAATTTTTATATCTAGGTAACACAAATTCCACTCCCACCACAGAATCTTCAATCTGTCTGTCAAGACTTCAAAAGACTACTATTAATTTTTAGCAACCACAAGAAATGGCGATGGAGAATCAAATAAGATCGATATCAATATTATATGTAAGCATATAGGTTTTCTTTTATTAAGTGATTTTAATCATCAGGGTTATCATTTTAATTATAAATAGGGTCTGATCAAAAGTTTGTGATTAAAATATTCTTGTAATTCAAGCACGATATCTTATTTGAATTTGATGGAACCTCAAGTAATTATTGTATTATTTATGTGAAATATAGGATGCAAATCCCTCTCAAACGATGAAGAAGAGGGTAGTTACAGAACCCAAGGGGTTAAGACGTGTGTGATGAAGCAAAAAGGCAGAAATGTAAAACAAACCAGTCCTCAGGCTTTCAAGAGGCCTTAGTCTCTCCCACAGACAAGCCTAAAATTCTTCCTTCTCCTCTCTGATGCTCGACCCCCTCATATACTTCCCACTAACCCCCTACTCTCTCTCCCTCTCTCTCTCTCCCCCCTCCACCTCTTCTCCCATGTGACAGTTATTTACAAGCACTATTTCCTCTTTCCTCCCCTCTGGCCACCTCACTAGCAAGTAATGCAGCCTTGGCCCTCTTTCCCCTAATTTTCTCTTCTCATTGGTCTTTAGCACCCTAGGCCCAATAGTTATGGGTCTATTAAAATTTTCTAATAAAATACAGTTTTCCACTTGACAAAGTTCAATTGGACTATAAGCCAGGGTTTAATAAAATTAAGATTAATTTATGATTGCCCACATAACAACAATACCATATAATGCCACCCAACAATTATTTGAAAATGCCCACTGTTGTTGGGTAACTCAGAGAAATGAACATAGACAGGCTTCAATAACTTACAGAGATATCTTGAAATTCATCAAAATTAGTAGCAACTGCTTCCCAATGGTATGTTGTATTAGAATTGACCCGGGAACCTTTTGGTTTCCCTCTCCTCATTTGAATCACTTCAGTTTTCCTTACTTCCCGGTACAACCTATGACCAATAATTGCGTCATCTTCATACCTGCACTAATCAAATGCCACATGAATAAAACCAACACAAATGTAAAGTAACTTTCCAACATAATTTCAAATCTTCAATAGTCGAAATAAAATTTTAGATTTTGGAAGTAGTAGTATATTACCAATAAGAAATTCCATGTGAATCACCCCCAATACGCTCTTTACAAAATGATGAAAGTTGAACACCATGTTTGAGTGAGTTGTCAATATAACTTCGGATATCTTCTTGCTGCAAAATATCAGTCAAGTTTAAGCATTTATGCTACTGGTAGATTAGTAAAAGGGACAGATAAAGTAGTACCATATGAAGCCACAGTAGCATGTGAAATATGACAGTCTGGGGAACCTTAAAATGGTTATTCACGTGTGAATGGTTTGTCCATTACTTCCACATAGATGCACCTAGTGTTTGATCTTGTAGTCTATCTCTCCCAACTCCCCCCCCCCCCCCAAAATAAAAGAAAAAAAAAATCCTTTTCTCTCCCTCCCCAAAAGATAAGGAGGTCAAATAAGACAAAGATAATTGATCCTCTAAAAGTAAATATTTATGCAACTATGTGAACTATACTCTGCTTGACATGAAAAATAGAGAGGACAGGACAAAATAAGCTTAAATTAAGATAAAAGGGACAATGCCATGCATATAGAACAAATTGGCACTTGATTCAGCGCTCAACATGAATGGCCCTGCATAATATCTCAAGAAGATTCAAGCTCACATCAAGCAGTGACCTGCCCTTCCATGTCAAAGTTCACCAATTTAAGATAAAAAGATATAAGATATAGGCAATAGACAGATTAATGATAATAGTACCTCAACACGAATGTCACATAATGCCTTTAAGATGACCACACGAACCCGAGGATCAAGTGATTTATATACTTCAATTTCCACCCTGTCATGCTAGCATAACCTGAGACTTTGGATAGCATATAGATTAACGTTATAAATTATTTGATATAGCACCCATACTAACCCATGTGAAGCAATAATAGGAAGTTCCCCATTTGCAACCTGCATTTAAATCCCATCCCTTGTATTAGCTCTACAAACTACAGAATTCACATTATTCTCTAATATCAGCAAGCTGAGAAATGATCTCATTACCCAATGCCACCAATCTCTCAATTTTCTGCATAATACAGTTATCCAAGTATCACGTGTAAGGGCCATTCGTGTAACAGGAGGGATTGCCTATCAAAAGATTTAATAGAATAGATTATAGATGTTATTAACAGACAAGCTGCAGTTTTGCAAACATGCATAATTGTAAAGTAGAAAGTATAGATTTTCTAGTGGCATAAATGTTGAGACAGAGGGTCAGTGACTCTATGCATTAGAACCTCATAAGAAAACACAACTTCAAACACTCTGCAAGATTTAAAACTGTAAGAAGCAAGATCAACCGCATTAACTAACTCTCCCCCTCCACATATCTATATATCATCTTATCAATCTATTTACCTATCCACTGACAAGTAACTTCTGCAAGATTAAAGTTAATACAATACTCAACCCAACAACTAAATGCATAGTAGTTCAAGTATCACCATTTGCTTTGATTAGCAGAACTCTGAACGTAACTCATTAAATCATGGATCATGCACTATCCTGCCTCTAATATAATCATTTACTTATTTAAACATTGGAATTTTACTGAAGAGATAAAACATTAAACTTTTCGATGCATGTTATTTTACCCACAATTTGAATTTACTAGGGGGCAATGGTTCAAGACTTCAAGTCAGAAAACTTGCAGTAAGAATCAGGTAAAAAATGAATAACATTGTCTCAAAAGCTTCAGTACTTCCACTTTGACCTTTCCTTTTAGTAATTTATTCATAAAGATGCTTAACCCTTTCTATAAACTCTCCAGCATTGAAGTTCATATTATTGTCTTGGAAGAAAGATCACTTACCTATGAAACTAAATTGCATTCAGAATATTAAGATGCTTCATCCAATTTTTGGGTGTGCCTCAAGTTTCTCAGATGGGCTTGACCCACTGGCATAGAGGTTTATATAAGTTTTCACCTTTGGGATAAAACTATTCCCAAAACATATGACTAGTATTCATGTTCGTGTTAAAATTTAAGATAGATAAAAGCAAATGTCTGGCTGAGTCAGTCTATATTCTTTCAAACACCACAGCTTCCTATGAGCTTATAAATACAACTTTGTAACTGCAAATTCTCTCTCATAGTTTAGCAGTCAACTGAACTAGCATAAAACTATAATTTGAAGTTAAAGGTGCAAGGTTATAAAATACGCCAAATTAGTAAATTTAACATAAAACAGAAAGAAACACTCTGATGGAATGTTAATCATACTTCTGATGAGTAAACATGAAAACAACTAAACTAACGCAATACTTAACGATTAGAACCTACATTTATAAAGGAAAGATGGAATCCTGTTAAAATAACCAGAAGACTCGACCCACAGATTCTAAAAACAAAGCACCAACCTTTAACAAGGGCATATGTATATCACTCAATGTGTCGTTGGGGGTAAGGAGAGCTGTCTCAAACTCTTCGGCCGAGAATTCTACTGAGATATTCAAGAGAGGCCTAAACACCTGCAACATCAAGGTGTAGCAAATACGTAAGCTCCAAAACACTACATACATAATCACCCCATCCATCAACGCAATCCAATAGCGAAGATCACAGCTTTCCAGCTCACATGCAAGAAATTGAGTATGGAAGCTAACTCCCACATGGACCTCAGGTTCCACCGAGGCAACTGCGAAGGTGGCGGCGGTTCGACAAGCGGTGTCACAATCTTGCTACATTGCTGCTGTTGCTCCGGCGAGTCCTCCGGCAGCCGCTGCTCCTTCTTAGAAGCTTTGGGCCGCCGGTCGACCGCCGGCTGCGCTTTTGAATAGAGACGTGAAGCGGCGCGAATGGTACACGCGCGAGACGGGCGATTGCTCCTCGTAGTAGTGGGAGCGGCGGCGGCGGCGGCGGAGACGGCGACGGCGACGGTGGCTTCCTCTTTAGAAGTGGGAACGACGTCGTTTTGGGAATCAGGGATGCGGTTTTGAGAATTGGGCTCAGGCGAGGATCGGTTAGAGGGTTCGCTAGAAACCGGAGGAGGAGAAGAAGATCCTTGGGACATGGTTATAGAGATCAAAACTCAAAAGGTTTTAGGGAAAGTCATGGCGGGATTACATGTAAAGAGGATCATGGGCTAGCATTGGAGAGAGAAATCAAAGTAAAGTGATTTGTCCAAAAAAAAAAACAGAGAGAGAGAAGCCCTTTCTTGTTAGAAAGAGAAACAAACACAACGTATAAAATGTAGAAAATAAATTAAAATTGTGATTTTTGAAGAGCCAGATGATCCAACTTCAAGCGAGGATGTACCTATGAACGTATGTATAGCTTATGTGACTACAAATAGGAACTCTGAAGTGAAAAAAGAGTGTAGAGAGAGATGAAGAGGGTCGATTCAATCGCTGCGATTTTGATTTAATTTTCGCCTTGGGCTCCTTTGGTTTAAACCCCCTTGTGTATTTTACTTCTCCTGAGTTTCAAAGTAAAGTTCGGCAAGGCATTACACAATCATACACTGAATTATAAAAAAAAGTATCTGAATATAATATTTTCATTAAAAAAATTTACGTAATAAAGATATAAAAATGGATACATTTTTTCCTGTGAAAATTTGCCTCCTATTTATTTAGCTTATGAAGATCAGATAATATTCCCTTTATTTTGCTAGTACCAGAGAAATGTTTTTCTGTAATAATAATAATTATTATTATCATTTACAAAATCTAGTTTCATTTATCTTGTTAATTATAAAGCTAAATTTTGAATACTTTTGTTAATGCTAACCTTGATTTATCTAAACGGGTTGTTTGTGATTTGTATATCCCATCCACTACGCTAATATATGGGCTACGCTGATAATCTCTCTGAAGTTGATGAGCAAAACAGACCGCCACTTTATGATTGAAATGTTGACTTCAAAGCCTTGCTGAGAAGGACGCAATTTGAATTCCTTTTTGACCAAAATGAAAGGGAAAGACAGTTTTAAGTGCCTTTCAGCTTACCTTCACGCGAAGTAAAGTCTTTGAAACACTGATCTTTCTTTTTTTTTTTGGGCTGTGTTGGGGGGGGGGGGTGAAGCAAGATATATTTAGTCAAAATAAAAATTAAAAAGGAGCACTGATAAAAGTGGATATTATAGTTGTCCAAGACCACAAAAATAGCAAAGCATGGACAAAATAATCAGAAAATATAGGTTGTAGATATTCTCGCGCCCACGATTTAAAGGAATCCTCTTAATCTTCTGTAAGGTTTAAGTCTTCTAAAATTTTTTGTCTTTCAACTCAAATGCTCATTGTTGTGAATTTTAAAAAAAAAAAGAAGGAAAGGTATAGAAAAGATTTCAAAAAAAAAAAGACAACAAAGAGTAATTTAGATTCTTTTTATTAAGTAAATAAATATGCAACATGCAATTAAAGAGAGATAAAGCGAGCGTGTGAGGTAAAGCAATTTTGTTTTCTCTAACTGCACTTTATATTAACTGTACTGCGAACAATATTACAAATAATTCATTTGAGATGAAAAGAGGCAACTGCCTGCTGCTAGTGAAAGTCCTAAAGATTTTGGAATTAGTATGGTGGTTAGATTTTTGTGAGAAGAAGTCGGGAATTTAGATTCTTTTAATTGACTAAATAATAAAATATATTTGAAATAAAAATAGAAAAAAAAAAGAGTGTGAATGAAAAGAAAAGAAGTTAATTATATACACACTCTTACTTTATATGTCATTTTTTTTAATTTAAAAATTATTTTATTATTTACTCAATTAAAATAATAAAATTCATATATGACCAGGAAAAAGAAAGCATAATAGGTTGTTAGATAACTATTCTTTGAAACAATGAATTGCAATATCATTATGTTACATTTCAATAAATTTAAAAAAAAAATTCGCTAATTTATTGAACCTTTTTGCAAAACTCATGTACATGATATATTTATTTATAGATAATTTAATCTGTCTACCTTTAATAAACTAATTTAAGAAACACGAAACCTATGAAAACAGACACCCATTGGCAGTTTCATACAAAATCAAAGCAAGAACATGAGGTATGTTCGTGATCCAATCTGCCATCCATGATATATCTCATATCACCAGCTGGTTGAATCACTCTTCCGTAGTTTTATAAATAACACAATAGTTTTATATTTCTATTTTTATGCCATAATTGCATTACAAGACTTTTGTTGATGCGAACAGACTAGAGGAAGAACTATTGTTGTTTCGTTTTCTCCCTAAAACCTTATAATTGCAAGTGAAGAGGAATCAGTTAGGATTTCTGCATCCGAATAACTGCAGCATTACAAGCTTTTTATCCATTTCAGGAGTTGATGACTTGATGTATTAGGTTTTTTTTTTTTATCTTAAATTGAAATTACCATACATATAGTACCTATCCAATAAAGCTGTGAATTAAGATCAATCTAACCATAATAAGCCCTCTGACTATATATGGTTAGGCCAAATTTTCCTTCTTAAAATTGAATGATAATTTACTTGTATGGCTTGACCCTTCAAAGACTAAGGTTATATTTGTTCATTTAGAAGAAAATGAAATGGAATAAAAAGTTATATATTATTCTATTATTTGAGAGTTTAATAAAATAAGATAAGTAATTCTTTTACTATTATTTGAAAGTTACAATAAAAATTAATCAAATAGAATGTTTTATAAATTATTATTTTTTCAATATTACACTTAGAACAAATTGAAAATGATAGGTTTTGCGAGTATAATGTAATTTCACTATATTTTATTTAAAATATTTCCACTAGTCAAATTTATTCTCTTTTAAATTTGCCAATTTTGATGGATACAAATTTTAGAGTTTCGATTGTGGCAACGAGGCTTTTAAAGTCCCTCTTTTGCCATTCCATTCTACCATATAAAATCTTTCAAATAACGATTTGGTCATTTGACTCCTTATCAGCCATCCAAGCATAATTTTAAGATTAGTCATAAGAGTTGGCTCTAAAGCTTTAACCTAGGGATAGGTCTAACTTTTAAAGATAGCTTAAGGGTTTGCCTTACTAAATTTTATATATTTTTTGTTTAATATAATAATATAATATATTTTAGTTTATATATATATATATATATACATGTCTAGTGAGAGATGAAAGGAGTCAATGACCTAAAATTAAAAATTACATATTTATTTGTTAATTAAGAGTGTTAATGAACACACTAATTTTTTTATAGTAAAATAGTTTATTTTATGCTTAATTTTTTTCAATTCCAATAAAATTATAAAATTTTGCCAAAAAATTATTTGACCCTAAGGGCTTAGCTGACCTTATTAAGCCTTAGGACTAAATAAGATTGGTTTTAAAAAAATCTATTTAAAAATAAGATGTTGTTATTTATATTTTAGAGTTAAACGAACTAACGTTAAAAACTCATGCTATTTTGATAATTCTACTTTTAATCATAAGAAAGGTGATATCTCAGATATTTTTTTATGAAAAAAACTTAAAAAAAATTTACCATATATATATATATATAAAGGTGGCTTGAACTATTATTTGGACTGCATAGGATGTGGCTTTTATTATTATCATCATCATCATCATTATTATTATTATTATTATTTGCCACATTCTAATTCACATAAGATGGTAATTGGGATCTCTCTAGTTTAAAGGCATTCTATATTTATTGATATGTCATCACATGCCATTCAGACCACTCAATTAAGACAAGTTGGTCATGTAATTATTCACATGCTGGTTGTGGCACTCGAAGTGCTCAAGATAAAGCGAATGAGACAGGACTGCAACATCCTGTGTGTCTTCAAACCCAAAGTAGTCGCTGAATGAATATGCTCATAATTTGCAGTATCAGATTTTCTCCAGCCACCAACCTCTATGGCTACTATATTCCAGTGAAGGACATTCAGTTGTATATTCCATTTAAAGCAATGAAAGCATCATCATTACAAACACCAATATGATAAGTATAACCTTTTCTTATTTCATTGTAAACCTCTTCAAATCTTCTGTTGCCAACCTTAGGAGAATTAAATTTATACATAATCACAGAAATAGCTCCCTGCCTGGTAAGCAGAGTAATGGGATAGTTAATATATACTGGCTACCACAAATTTTAAATAGGAGGGCATCCATAGAGTTGAAACCTATATAGGAAAAAAAAAATTAGGTCAGAAAAATTTTCATTGACACTGGGAACTAGGAAAAAAATCTTAAGCTCTTATTATTAAATGAATTCCAAAAAAACTCTTAAAAGTTGAATGTCAAGAAATTCTACTTTCGACAACCATATATTGCAAGGATACTACTAAATTTAGCACTCGAGCACTTACTGATCATCAATACTTTAAATTTAAAGCATATTTACAGCATAGCTAGAGATTATCATACTTAAGCTGGAAGAGTCAATTTGCAAAAGGCCATTCAACTATAGAGTGCCATAATGCAAATAAGGATACCATAGCTTCTAAAGAGCCTTAAGAAAACTCAAAGTTCAGATCAGTTTCTCAAAGAAAGAAAGAAAGATGCAATTTACTGTTATGTAAATTCTGAGACGAAGCACCCTTTTGAGCATCAAGAATTACATGGTCGCCCTTTCATAAACATTCCAGCTGCAAGGATGTTGTCATTCAAGCATACTGCTTTTATCCCGAGTGAAACAAAGTTGTATTATAGGCTACCAACCTCTGTCAGGTTTTCGTGTCATGTAAATTTATGACGTGTGATAGATTAAAGAATAAAGGTCATGATATGTCATCAACCATGAAGAACATTGAAATCAGTAAAAGGGAATTTTGGTTTTAGATTTGAAATAAAGAACAATGGGTGAATTCTCTTCTACTCAACACAAATTATTATACCCGAAAGATACCCCATTATACTTCTCACCTCTAAAACAAAAAGACGAAGAGAGAACAATCAGGTAGCCAAAGTAGCTTTGCTTCTTGCCTTTTCTCTTCAGAGGGTTTTTCTCAGTTCCCTTTATCATTCTAGATAATGTTGAGAAAAAGATAAAGTGTAAGAGAATGGACTTAAAACACAACAGCTTTAACTCCCATGGATACACACTATTCTTAAGAACTATTTTGCTACACACTAAATTAATTGCAAAAGTTTTCCAAAATTAAACAAGTTCTTCTAATAGGAAACAGAACAACAGTTATATTTCTATAATCCAATAACAACGTTGGGAGAGGGAGAGAAAGAGCAAGTAGAGAGATATATTTGGTCATATATATTTCTTTCACAGTAAAATAATAACGTTGAAATAAAGCTACCTAAATAATGGAAAAGCCACCTATCTAAAAAAATAAGAACTGAATTTTATCGGTTTAAATATAACAATAATTAATTAATTTAAATTAATTAATTAATTCTGAATTTGCATAAAAATATTTTGTAAAAAGTTAGCCTACACAATTTAATTCACATGTTAGGGGGAAATTCATAATTTGTACTACATTTGGACATTTTGACCTAAGCTTGTGTACACAAGCCCACCTCTCTTTCAAACTCTTTACAAGCTTAATGTAATTTCTTAATATATAAGCACTCAAAACTTTCCCTTACAAGCAATGTGAAACTTTTTTTTTGAAATACTCACATACTCATAACAATCCCTCACATATTTCATGTAACACCCCATAATTAATTAAAGTGTTAATCATGGATTAGGTTAATTAAGAATAAATAATATGGGATAATTGGGCAAGTTAAGTGAATGAAGATTTTAGAGAGATAAATTATTAATATGAGTTTGAGATTTAATTGTGATAAAAATTTCATCTAGGCCCAAATTAAATTAAGTAGATAAGAAGCTAATGGAGGCCCAATAAGCTAGGTGCAGGCCCAATATGATTCAATGTAATAGAGGCTCAAGGTCCACCTTGTATAAGCTCTTAGGAAAGCCCAATAAACCTTGTGTAGACCCAAAACAATAGAGATCCTAAAACTAGGTCTGACCCAATAGAATTTTGCAGCCCAACAACTTAAAAACTGGCCCAACAAAGCAAAAATCTGAGCCCATTAGGAGTTGGACCTTGGAGCAACCCATGACCTATATTTGACCTAACTTAAACCCAACTAAAACCCTAAATGCTTCAGCCACTATCCCATTTTTCTGAAACACAAAGGAGAAAATCGAAGGTCCAAAGGGGAGGCTAGGGTTCTTGGCATATTTTCATATTTTCCCACTTCTAGAGCAAGATTTAACCAAGATAATAGTTATATAACTTAATCCCCTCATCTTTCTCTTCATTTTGGTCTAATTAGTTTTTTATTTGGAGCATTTTCACCATACCCAAAATCTGAAATGTGGTTATTTAGGATTCTCTTGATGAAAATTCGTAGGTTGAGGCTATGGCTGTCATTAGATAGGTATGAACTCTTCTTTTTGAGGTAATTTTGCTGATTTGAAACTCTAATGACTTGATTATAGTGTGGGTGTTAATTATGTATGAATTTGCTTAGGGTTTTGGATGAAACATTGAGGTTTCTGGAAGAGGACACATAAATCTGAAGTTGAGACTTGTAGTGGCTGGGTAAGTGATTCCTAGGTAGACATTAGCATTTTTAAATTCTTTGGGTACTTGTTGCAACTGTTAATGCTGAATTAAAGTAGTAATTATCTGATGCTATAGTTATAAGGATATTTTATACTATTGGTGGCTGTTGCAATTGTCTACAAGTGAGGTAACTGGGTTTATATTAATTCCATGCATATATCTATTTTAATTTCATATTTTACTATACATGAAGGATTTGAAATGTTGAATGAATTGGTTGGCTATCATTGTATTGTGATTGGACCTTGTGAGTCCATGGTGGAGCGGTGGTACGGCTGTTACCCGTGCATGTGCTTCAATCGAGCACCGGGTTATAATCAAACCTAATATAATATCAGTAGGCATGCCCATCGAAGCACTACAAGTTCGAGAAGCCCTCATCCATCAAGAAACCCAAATCATTCAAAAGCCTATAATTCGGATCCAAATGGCTCATGAAAGGATGACCAATGCTCAAGAGGCCCAAATTGTACTAGTGTATGTCCAAAAATCTCAAAGAGTTCAAAATAATATCTATGTTGGACGTCGGCCCCAGTTTAAAGCCCGAGATCCATATTTGATCAATATCTCTTTAAATATGCAAAAGTGGAAGTCCAAGTGGAAGTCCAAGTGGAAGCTTAATTTTCTAAGAAGAGTCCATAGAGCAACTAAAGTCAATATCCAATATGTTAAAGGTCTAATGCAGTTATACACATACAAGAGGAGTGCTAAGGCCCAATTGGAGTCTAATTACAAGAGATTAAAAATCATGTGTCAACCATGTGATTTTTAATGAAGCATGTGCATCCCATGTGACTACTTAAAGAAGCTAATTAGTTTTAACTAGGATTCTTTTTGAATTTCTTTTTTTATTATTATATTATTTTTTTGGACTTGGTCAAGGAGCTTATCTAGGAGATTAAGTTAAAATTAATATCCTAATCTTGTTCCTTGATTTTAGGCATTATTTAAAATATTTCGAATTAGATTTTAGAGTTTTAGTTTTATTAGGATTTTAAGTCTTTTAGAAATTTTGCCTATAAAAGGCCCCCTATTGTACTCTATTTTAGAAGATCGTGAATAAATGAATCTGAGTATTATTCAATACTTTGTGAGGCTTTTGCTTCTTTGTGTTCTCTGAGAGTTCATGTGACTTATTAAAGGATTAGTCTTCCTTTGTGGCGTCTTGAATTTAGGGTTCTAAGAGACAGGTTCTCTTAGGGTCTTTCCTTCGACCAACATTCTTGTTTTCTAGCCGGTCCCGGGCAAAGTGTCATCTTGTTGAAGGTTCCTAGGACAAGGTTCCTAGAGGGTCTTACATCATTTGGTATCAGAGCTTTGGTTCGCTAGTACAAGGTATATCTTTGTGTTTCCCTTCCATTGTTCTTCATACTTTCTTTCCTTCCATTTGTGTTACCTTTTCATCTTCACCTTTGTTTTTCATCTTCTTCTTTCTTCCATTGTTGTGTGCCTTCATCCTTATTCAAAAAAAATAATATAATAATAAAAAAATGAAATTCAAAAGGAATCCTAGTTAAAACTAATTAGCTTCTTTAAGTAGTCACATGGGATGCACATGCTTCATTAAAAATCACATGATTGACACATGATTTTTAATCTCTTGTAATTGGACTCCAATTGGGCCTTAGCACTCCTCTTGTATGTGTATAACTGCATTGGGCCTTTAACATATTGGATATTGACTTTAGTTGCTCCATGGACTCTTCTTAGGAAATTGAGCTTCCACTTGGACTTCCACTTTTGCATATTTAAAGAGGTATTGATCAAATATGGATCTCGGGCTCTAAACTTGGGCCGACGTCCAACATAGATATTATTTTGAACTCTTTGATATTTTTGGACATATACTAGTACAATTTGGGCCTCTTGAGCATAGGTCATCCTTTCATGAGCCATTTGGACCCGAATTATAGGCTTTTGAATGATTTGGGTTTCTTGATGGATGAGGGCTTCTCAAACTTGTAGTGCTTCGATAGGCATGCCTACTGATATTGTATCAAAACCCCAGATATACTGAGCCCTGGTTGTGCTCAATAGGGAATAGGTGCCGTGGATGGGCCTCTCCCGGTGTTAATGGCCTTTAATATGTGTAAATATGATTGCTAGTATGGGATGGTAATCATAATAGTCTACTTGTTTCATTTACTGATATGACTGGTATTCTTCTGATACTTATGTGAAATTAGGCATGTATGCTAATTAAACTGGATTATATGATGGAATTGCCTTGGTTACTGAGATTTATATCTCACCCTGTTTTATGGGATTAATATTTCAGGTGAAGGTTCTTCAGGTAAGGATAAGGGAAAGTAAGTAGATGAAAATCCATGAGTTTCATCATGTAGGGAGAAAGTTGCACATAGGCTGACTTATTTAGTATAGATGCTAAATTTTGAGTTCCTTATTGTATAGCATCATCATGTATCCATGTTGCCAAGTGTAAGCTCTTATATTTTGATTACCTTGGATGTATTCATTGAAGAGTTAGACCTCACTTTAGCTTGATATCGGATGTATGAACCCATAACACTTGACGTATGTATTTTGCTGAATTTATGGTATGGTATACTGTTAGAAATATAATTATATGATGTATTAGATGTAATATGAACTATTGATGTATGAAACCTCTAACGAAATGTATATCGAATTTTAATTTCCAATAGTGCATGAGTTCTTGTTGCTATTATGCTATGGACTTGCCTGTATAGGATAGTTGGAGGAGTGAAAACTTACATTTAAATTTTGAATTGGTAATGGTAGAATAGCTGGGTGTATAGGGCAGATAAATACCATTATAGACATATAAAATAAGTGGGAGTGGTCCTAGGATAGTCTTAAGATGAGAATTGGAGTGTAAGGGACAAAATTTGGGAGATGTAGTTATAAGAGGGAGTCACGCCGTGGCCAAATGAGTGACAAAAGCGAGGGGCTCCGAGGCATGATGAATCCCGCCGTGGCGCAAGAGAAGAAAATTAGCCTGGGGAGTGACAGTGGCGAGGAGCGCCGCGACTTGAGAAATTTTGTTGCGGCGCAAACCGAGAAAAATCGTCCAGGAGGGTGATAGAACGGAAACTCGCCGCGGCGCAGTAGGTCCTACCGCGGTGCAAGTCGAGAAAACTAGTTAAAGGTTGTACAGTAGCAAAACTCACCGCGGCACAAATATATTCCGCCGAGGCGAGAATCTTGGGACTTAAAACAGTAGCTCCAGGGGGCATTTCTGCCTCTGCGATGGTCTAACTCTTCGCCATGAAATGTGCGAAAATTGCCCAATGATTTCAGTACCTATCTTAGCCGTGGCGTGAGACCCCAAACCCCTACCCTTAGCCTAGAGACCCTAATTTCTTAAACAATAATGCTAGAAAATGATATAGGAATACTTGTGGGAAGTTTTTGTGTGTTGAAATTGATGAATGGATGAATCATAAACCCCTCATGGTAGTATAATTTCTTTTATGTATCTTTGTTTTGGTTGTGATTGTTTAGTGATGACCCTAGCATCAAGGTTCAAATTCTTCTGTATTTTCATGATGTAACAAAATGTAACGACTCCAAGCCTTGATCATTAACTATTAATCGTGCATTTAACCATAAATACAATGATTAGAAGATAGAGTCGTCACATTTCACAAGGATAAGTAATGAAAATAAAAAGTTTTTACTAAGTTATACAAATAAGAGTAAATATTTTGAATCCAGTATCTTATAAATTATGAATCAGACTTAGATAAATAAGACTTAATATACAGAGTTATTAGTGAAATTTATAATTTCTATAAACCAAGAACTCTTAGATATGTTAAAGGTCTTACCAATTATATTACAACTCCCATAATTCTGGTTGTTGGCGTTATTTTGTGCTAATAGGCCATATGCATGCTTGCCACAATCTCATAAAAGCTACCCTACTCTACACTTATATAAATAATTTTATCAAGTATATCTGCAATGAATATACCTATCATAAAATAAAAATCATTAAGAGCATTTCACTTACCCTCTTATTTAATGTATTCTAGCATTTTTTTACATTATAAGAAGGGATTAAAAATAATTATGCTAACAGAATTAACAAGTGACTTGTTATTAACTATATAAACCCTTTTCATGAGATCTCCAATCACAAAAGTTATATTACCATTATTGTTAATTTTAAATTAACTTAAGTCCCATTCCCCTCAGTGTTTCAAAAATTAATTTTCTTCCTTGAGATTTGGTTAGAAGATCTGCCAAATTCACTTTAGATCTTACATAATCAATCAATATAATTCTATTTTTTAGTAGCTATTTTATCATATTATATCATAAATGTACGTGTTTATTTTTACTATTGAATGTCTTATTGTTTGCAATGACTATTGTCACTTGGTAATTACAGTGCAAGACACAAATGGTGTTAGTTTTATGCTCAACGGAATATTTACTAAGAAGTTTCTCAATGACTCAACCTCATTACTAGCTAATTTTAGAACAATAAACTTCGACTCTATAATTGACGTAGTAATAATTGTTTATTTGATTGATTTTCAAATTATTATACCACCACCAAGGGTGAATACGTAACAACAAGTTAAATTTTGTTTCATTTAAATCAAAAATCCAGTTAGTATTACTATGTCCTTATAATATAACAAAAAATTTACTATACATGATATCATAATTTATGGTATTTCTCAAATATCTCATTAGTATAATTAGTGTTGTCCAATGATCATGATTAGGATTATGTGTATACCTGTTCAATCTATGCAAAACATATGCTATGTTAGGTCGGGTGAAATTCATCAAATGCAATAGATTCTTAATAATCTATGTATACTCAAATTGAGCAATATGCTTTTCTCTATTTTTTTTAGTTAAGTGTTAGTATCATAAGGAGTAAGCACCAATTTGTCATCAAAATGACCAAACTTGTTTAAAAGTTTCTCAACATAATGTTCTTATGATAGTTATATACTATCACTATTTCTTATAATCTTAACACCTAAAATCATACTTACTTTACCCATGTCTTTCAAGAAAATGTTTAGTTTCAAGCATAATGTCTAAACTATTACCAAAAATAAATATATCATTAACATATAGGAAGGTAATTACACATTTATTATTTTCTAATTTTGTATATACACATCTATGAAGAAAAACCATCATCCATCAATACTTGATCTAATTTCTCATATCACTATTTTAGAGGTTGTTTTAAAGCATATAGAAATTTAAGAAGTTTACAAACTTTTATTTTCTTGAATAAAAATAGTACAATCTTCAAGTTGCACTATATAAATTTTTTTCTTCTAGCTCACCATTTAAAAGTGTTGTTTTGATATCCATTTAGTGAATAAAGAGTTTATACATTGAAACTAAGGTAGTTAAAACTCAAATAGAAAAAATTCTAGTAATAAGGGCAAAAGTGTCAATATATTCAACAATTTTTTTTAGTAAAATCTTTTACCATCAACTTTGTTTTATATTTTTCAATTGACTCATCAAGGTTGTATTTTTTAAAAAAATCCATTTGCAACCAATAGCTTTTACTCCTGGAGGTAAGTCTACTAAAACTCAGATATTGTTTTTATTAATGGCGTCAATTTCATTTTTAATTGCTTCTTTCAAAAAATGTGCATCAAACAATGAAATAGTTTCAAAATAAATTGAAGGTTCATATTCTACAACAAAAACATAAACATTATATCTAAAGGAAGTCTCATTCCTTTGTCTTTTGCTTTTTCTCAAAATTATTTTGGGTTGACACATGAAAAATATTTTTAGTTTTCATAAAAAATATATATTCAAAGAATTCAACATTTTTTGTCTCTATTATGGTATTACAACCAACCATATCACTTTCAAAACAAGAAATCTATAGGAAGTACTATGTTTAGCATATCCAATAAACATGTAATTAGAAGTTTTAGAATCTATTTTCCTTTTTTTGGAGTTAGGTAACATAACCTTTGCAAGATACTCCTACATTTTTAAATATTTTAAATTAGGTGAATACCCTTCCATAATTTATATAGTGTCTTATTAATTTTCTTATAGGAAATCTTATTTTGCAAACAATAAATAGATAATAAGGCCTTATCCTAATGATTGTCTAGTGTAAAAGAACTAACTAACCTAACATTCATCATTTTTTTTAAAGTTTTATTTTTTCTTTCTACGACTCCACTAAATTCAAGTGAATAAAGTGGAGTAATTTCATGACTTATTTCTTTTTTTTACAAAATTCATTAAATAATGTATATTTACCTTTTCTATCTGACTTAACTTTTTTAATCTTTTTATTTAATTGATTTTCTACTTTAGCTTTATATAAAAAATGTGTCAAATGTCTCATCTTTATTTCTAAGTAAATAAACTTTAGGCTATGTTTGGTTCAACTGAGGGGAGGGGAGGGGAGGGATTTTAATGGAGGGGAGGGGAAGGGAGGGAGGGATTTTAACGAAGGGGAGGGGAGGGATTTTAATAATATATTGTTTGGTTCAGGAGGGGAAGGGAGGGAAAATAATAATATGTAGACTATTTTACCCTTGTATGTTTTAAAAGTAATAATAATATAATTAATTATTTTTTTATTTTTAAAAATTTAATATTTTTATTACCAAATTAAATAAATATTAAAAATTATTTTATAATTATAATTATTTAAAAAAAATTATAAATAAATAAATATAGAGGCATTTTAGTCCAAAATATAGCTTTCTCTCCCAATCCCCCAAATTGGAGGGGAGGGGGAGAGGGGGAGGGGAGGGAAAGTTTAATGAAATTTTCCCTCCCCTCCCCTTCAATTATGCAAACCAAACAAGGGGAGGGGAGGAAAATCCCTCCCCTCCCCTCCCCTCCCCTCAAACCAAACAAGGGGTTAGTGTATCTAGAGAAATCATCAATAAACGTTACATAATATTTTTTACCATTTTTAGTCATTGTTTGTTTTAAATCTTTTAAATCAGTATAAATTAAATTAAGTAATTCAATTTTTCTTTATATAGTATAACAAAACTTCTTAGTTAATTTAGATTTTGCACAAATTTCGTATTTAGTCAAACATGTCTTGCTAATTCTAGAAATTAGACCAAGAGTTTACATTCTTTTAATATAAAATATACTAACAGGCCCTAATTTAGCATGTTCATATATCAATAAAATCAATCACATAAGCAGAAGTAAATATATTTTCATTAATTGATTCAGAAGCATTAAGTATAAAAAGTCTCTGAATACAATAGTCTTTTTCCATAAAAGTATTTTTTTTGTCATTACAATTTTGTCGCATTCAAATAACACTTTAACCTTAGCTTTTCCTAGTAGTACAACTAAAATCAAATTTGTTCTGATATCAGGCGCATAAAACACTTTATTTAGAACTAAGATCTTACCAGATGTGAGCTTCAAAAAAATCTTTTCTTTGTCATATACTTTAGTAGTCCTAGAATCTCTAAGATACACATATTCTTCTCTATCCCTTATTAGTGTGTAGGAGGTAAACATATATCTATTTGCACATATGTGCCTAGTAGCCTCAGAATCTACCACCCATTCTTTCACATTGGCCACAAAAAGAGTTTGAAAAAGATGCAACAATAATAGCATCTCCTATCATCTCCTTGGACCAAATTTGCATTTAGCTTAGAAGAATTATCATTTCTTGCTCTCTTTCTACACAGGACTACACTATGACTTGGCTTATCACAAACAAAATAATTTCTCTTCCTTTTGAAGGTGGGGTTAGTAGCTTTAGGCTTGTAAATAGATTTCTTGTTATCATACCTCATTTTATAGGATTTCTCTTATACCAAGTTCTCCTTTGAGATTATCTCTTTTGCTTTGGCTGCTTTAAGCTCCTTTCTATTGGTATTCTCAATGATTATATAGGTAACTAGGTTTGATAGAGACAACCGCTTGTATTTATATTTGAGTTATTACTTATAATTCTTCTATGATCAAGCAATTTTTCAATGAGAATATCTATAACAAATTCATCATATAGGATGATGTTCTTAGCTTGTAGGTTTTCCAATAGTTTGTGGTACTCATTGATCTGCACTTTTATGTCATTGTCATTAATCATCTCCCATCGGTAGTAATTTCTAATGACAATTTTTTTAAAACATCTTCAGCAGTTTATTTAGTAACCAATGGCTCCCAATTCTTATTGGCTTTCTTTGTACATGCAATAAACATAAAAAAGATTATTAGATAAGGTGCTAATAATCATATGTCTACATACCTTATTTACATATGTCCAAGCCTCCACTTGATCTAGATCTGCTATTGATGAAGGTTTCCAATTAGAGAGAGCAACAAGAACACCGTGCATGTCAAGAACAAATGAAATGCGTTCCTGTCATCTTTGAAAATTTTCTCCTCCCCCAAATATCTCAATTTTTGAAATACCTAAAAACAATTTGGCATAGGGGATAATAGTAACAACTGGAATAGTAGGTTTGATTGGATCGTGGATGGCAACATTGATGGCGACTACAGTAGTGGTAACGTCAACAAAGTTGTCAGAATTATTAGTGGCAATGGTAATAGTGTTAGGATGAGACCCATAAATAATTCTTAAGATTATTGAGAAAAAGATAAAGTAAAAGAGAATCGACTTGAAACACAACAGCTTGAGTTGTATGGATACATGCTATCCTTAAGAACTATTTTGCCACACACTAAATTAATCACGAAAGTTCTTTAAGATTAAACAAACTCTTCTGAAAAATTAAAAGACAAAATAATAGTTATATTTCTATAACCTAGTAACAACATTAAGAGAGGGAAAAAGGGAGCGAGAGAGAGAGCAGGAAAAGAGATGTATTTGGTCAGATATATTTTTTTAATAATAAAATAATAACGTTAAAATATTAATGGATGGTTAAGAAAGCAAATAGAGAAGATAATGAATTATTAATATGAGAATATGGGAAAAAATTAAATTTCAAAATTAAAACCACTCAGATAAGGAAGGGTCACTTATTCAAAAAATAAGACCTAAATTGTACCGGTTCAAATGTAACAATAATTAATTAATTTAAATTAATTGACTATTTTTGAATAGGCATAAAAATATTCTATGAAAAGCTAGCTCACATAGTTTGACTCATGCACAGGGGGAAAATCCACAATTTGCACTACATATGCGAGCCTACCTATTTTTCAAACTCTTTATAGGCCAATGTAACATTTTAATATATAAGCACTCAAAGCTCCCCATTTCAAACAATGTGAGATTTTATTTTGAAATACCCACACATTTACAACAGATAAAAATGTTTGCTTATTTTATGTTCCCTTCTTAATTAAGGCTACTGATTAGCTCATCACAGCTACTCTAATTTGTAGCAGCTCCTTTTCTCAGAATGTTACTTAAAATGGAATATGCATTTAGGGTCTTCCCAACTGCTAAGAGGCATCTAAAATTTTATCAGAGATTGAAAAATCTACGATAAAGTATCTTTCAAGACCAAAATCTAATAGCTTCAAAGCAGCAATTGTCTTTCCTTGCCCATAAAGAAGAGATAAAAGGTTATCAAAATCAAGTGCAAACCCATTAAGCATGAGCAAATCTATTCAACCCAAGGCTTCCTCGATATGACCTCTTATAAAAAAGGCATCTAAGATCTCATCAACTAAGTCCATGTTCTCTTTCAACCCTTTCTCTACCATGCTTTTTATTATTCTACCTATAGTTTGAACCTTACCATTGTTAAACAATCTCTCCATAATTGACCTATAAAGGGATGAGTCTGGTAGATGGCTACTTTCAAGCACGTTATCTAAGGTCATTTTAGCATTAGCCAATTCACCTTTCCTCAAGTAACACTCAATAAGCAACGGGTAAGAATCTGCTTCTTTAGGAACCCCTCTCCTACCCATGATCCTAAGAATCTCAAAAGCTAAATCAGGGTTGCCTTTTTTTGACTATCCACATATCAAATTATTAAAGGCAATAGAATCCTGAACATTTTTTTTTCATCAATTGACAAAAAAATGGCTCTGCTTTAATAGTTTGTCCATTATCACACAAATACTTAATCATTAGGTTATAAGCACTACGTCCCACTTTTAAAGTACTCTGTGGCCTTGAGATGATGTCCTTCTTAACTAATACTCTGTGGCCTTAAGATGATGTCCTTCTTAACTAACTTATCTAATAATTTCATTGCCTTATCATATGCATTGACCTTGTAGAAATTCTCAATTAAGATGCCATAATAACTAGCCTCTATGGGAATGCTTAAACAAATCATTGCTTTTAGCACATCTACAACTACATTCAAGTCGCCAAACTTACACTGGCATATTAGCAATTTTTGGAAGATGGCATTATCCTTAGGGGCAATATACCTTTCCACCATCTCATTCAAAGCATTTCGAGCTTCAACAAATTTTTATACATCACAAAGCCCAAGAAGCAAGGTAGTGAATGTGACAACATTTGGCTTAATGCCAAATGACTTTATCTTTTCAAAGATCTATAATGCGTTATCAATTTGCCCCATTGTAACATACCTTTTTAACATGGTAGTGTAACTTATCACATTGGCACTAGTTCCTTCCCTTCATCTCTGTAAATAATTTATTTGCCTCCTGAACCTTCTTAAACCAATAATACCCATTGATCATATTGTTATAAGTTACAACATCTAGCAAAATATCACTACTTTTCATATCTTCATAAAATGAATAGCAATCTCTAGCTTCAAAGACAAGAACATACCCTACAGCATGGTATTATATGCATGATGAGTAGGCTTTATATCCCTCATTAACATTGCATTTAAATACCTTTTCGCCATCATATACCATCCCTGCATTAGAATCACCTTAAACAAGGCATCATAATACTTAACAGTTCTTCATACACTCAATTCTTTCATTTTCTAAAAGATTTTAATAGCTTCTTGAACTATTCCAACTTATACTATAGCTATTAACCAACACAACAAACAAATCCTCATCCTACTCAAGACCATTCTTGGGCATATCTAAAAGTATGCAACAAGCATGGTTGAGCTTTAAAGATTGACCAAATGTCTGAATCATTTTCCAAGTGGTATCTCCTTCATGGTTGAATAGCACAACATGCTCCACCTACTTGTAAGACTAAAGTGTTTGCTACGTGGTTTTGGCACTAAGAAAAACATTCCAAACAAGAGAATGATCGAATTTGGGAGCCAAGTTCCAGATTGAGTTCTATAATCGGGTAGTCCAAGCCTTGTTTGCCATCATTTTATAGATAACATCCTTTAATTTTTTTGGATTTTGATGCTTACTTCTTTGGCATCTTTGATTGGCAATCTCTTCTTGATTTGCAGTCTTTTAGGTTTTAAGTTCAGGCTGTGGATTAGAAGTCATGAGCTCAAAAATTGGGATCGTGTTTTGAGCTACATTAGAAGATGAATCCTCGATGGAGCTGAAGAAGTGAAAGAGGTCAAAGTGGTATCTCTATCATGGTTGAACAACCCCACACGCTCCACCTACCTATAAAACTAAAGTACCTGCTCTATGGTTTTAGCACTGTACAAAACATTCCAAACAAGGGAATGATCAAATTTAGGAACCAAGTTCTAGATTAAGTTCTACAACCGGGGTAGTCCAAGCCTAGTTCACCATTATTATGCAGATAACATCCTCTAATTTTTTTGGATTTTGATTCTTACCTTTTAGGCATCTCTAATTAACAATCTCTGCTTGATTTGTAGCCTTATAGGTTTCAAGTTCAGGATGTGGATTGGAAGCTATGGGCTCAAAATTTGGGACTATGTTTTGATCTACATTAAAGGATGAATCCTTAGTGGAGCTAAAGAAGCAGAAGAGGTCAAGGGTGGGAGAGTTTAAAATTTTGGGAATGATAAGTAACGGTTGTGTCAAGCAACCTTAAATAAATTAGGTTGATTTAGGGGTGTTTATCGGTCCGATTGGCCCTAGGGGCCCGCCCTAACCGGTCTAATATAAATGGGCATAACTTTAAACAAAACTATTTCGGGCTAGGCCACGAGCAAAGGTATGTTCTGCCCAACTCGCCCTAATAGTTACTTTTTTTTAGTTATTAATATCTTTTCATCTTATTTTTTTTTAGTTTTTATTTCATTTAATTATCTTTGCATACTGTAATTTTTATTACCTATGCAAATATTCTTTACTTCTTAATTATTTTTATCATTAATGTAAATGCTTACTGACATTTCTTTTATTGAATAATGAAAAAATATATATTTACCTAAGACTAATTATGTTAGTATATCTTATATTTTATTTGATAATACTAGACTATTTTTTTATTACTGATACAAATATAAGAGTTCTAAAAGTCCATTGTTTTGAAATATATGCCTATAAGTTTGTGAAAAAATATTTTTATATTACAAGTATCAATTCATAAAAAAAAAAATAGTTTGGGCGGCCCTAACCCGCCATATCCTAACATAAATTTGACTTATTAGGGCCGAGTAAGGCCACGGGTGTAAAAATAAGCTTGATGTCTTAATTGGGTCAGGCATTGGATATACTAGATGTTCAGTCTGGCCCTGCCCATGTACAACCCTACTTATTAGGGCCGCCCCGAACCGCCCTAAAATCAGGTTTCTCCAGGTAGGGCCGGGCCATGGGCATAGAAATACGTCCAAGACCCTAATCAGGCCGAGTTTTGGGCTAAGCATCGCCCTGACTCGACCCTGCCCATGTACACCCCTAGGTTGATTAAAGGTTTGTAATTAATGGTACAACCTAGATCATTTCCTAAGGAGTTTTTGCTTTTAATTATTTGTGAAAAAGTTCTTTTAATGGTAATAAATGAGAAATATTTAGGGGGTTTTTGAATTACTAAATTCTAATTGGATTAAAAAAAATAACAAGAATTAAAAAATTAAAGACTAAGTGATGGCAACAATTAGCAAAAGTGTGGTAACTAGCCTTTGAATGGACTTCTTAAGATTCAATTATCCTTACTCTCTTTTAATATACCAAACTTAGACTTAAATTCTTACTTCTGAGTGTATTCTTTATAAAAACTCTTGAATTACCATCCAAGACTCAAATTACTAATTATCAAGGAAATTGTAATCACAAGGAACCTTGAAAAATTAGCCACTTGAGTTAGGGATAAGAATACACAAAAATAGTACCTAAATGCTCATTAAAGTAGCTAAACAATCCACTTAAAGATGTTAATTAACTAATTAGATTAAGAATTTTCTCAAGTACAATAACTACACAAAAGTCTAGCCACTTAATACAATAATCATTGCACTAATTAGCCTAAAAATAAGATAAATTAACTAGCAAATTAGATAGCCATTAAGTCTAAAACCTTTTCAAACACTTAGGTATCAAAATAAACCTCCAAATGTGAAATTACAATCAAAATATAGAGCAAATTAATCCAGTATATTCAACCACTAAATTCTCCAATTAACAAGCTAAACCTAGTTAAATTAAATAAAGAAATTAATGTTGAAAGTAAAGGATGGATAGGAGAGAATTCAACCAATTTGGAGATGCATCTTGGAGCTCAAATCTTCATCCATGGAAGTCACATCCTTAGCTAGCTACCTAAGCAAATTTAAGCTACTATTGAAGAGATGGATGGAGGAAATTGGATGAAGGAAGCCACGGCCATTGCTTGATGGATGAATAATGAATGTCAATCCCCTAATTTTGCATCCCTTTTTCACATCCAGGAGCTCTCGATACGTCACATTCTTCTTCTGTGCAATCCTCCCTCGCTCACCTCTGCCCAAACCCCTATTTCCTTTCCCAAAACCCCTGCCCTTCACGTGCTCACTTGGCCCATTTTTTCTACTACTACATCACATGTTTTCCACGTCAGAATCTGCATATGTATTTCTTTATTTATCACGTGAATCTCCTCTATGTTTCTCACATGTTCTGTGGCTTCATTTGTTGTTTGCTGCCCGTGCTTCCCACGTTACTTCTTCCTCTAAATATCCAAGCACAAAACTCCTCCTCGAGCTCCTGTTCACGCATCTTCTTGAACCTATGGCTTCCCCATGTAATTTTTGCTCATCTTCCATGTCATCTCCTTCTCCTCACAAACTTGAAACTCTTCATGCTTCTTTCCATGTGCTACTGTGTTTCTCCCTGGACCCTAAACCCGTGGAAATGATGCTTCGTGTACCCGTATGTGTTTGTGTAGTTGAGAACTATATGTTTGAGTGTGTGAATGATAAAATGGAAGGAGAGTAGCCCATGAATGTGAGTTATTGTGCATGTGTTTACGTGGAATGGTGACTGCGTTTATGACCCGGATGAATGGAGAAAAGGCTCATGATTTGGACGTGAATTGGTGGCAGCCCGTGAGTGCATGATTTTGTGCATGATGTTATGTGATTGCTACGTGGAAATGAAGGTGTAAATGGAAAACCTGGAGCTGCTTCTTATGCTAAAATGTGAGTCCTCACTCATGCCCCTTATGTGTGTTTATCCTTCAAACCCAAGTGTGTAATGTGTGCTATGATCTGTGAGCTGTTGTGTGTGTATATAACCTGGAGCTACGTGAAAGGTGTGTAAATGTGTGAATGCTGGGCTGGAGGGATGTGCAAGGGAGTGTGTTTATGCATGTGGGCCCCGTGAGTGCCATGAGAATTGGAAAGTGGGCTTCAAGTGAGTGTGTTGCAACGTGAATGATGTGTGGCAATTGTGGATGTGAATGAAACTCATGGATATGCAATTGAATGAGAGGATTTCCAGCACGTGAAGTATGTGTACGTGTGCTGCCTTCTTCCCCCATTTTTATTTTTTGTTTTTGTTTTCTAAAAATCCATTAAACATGTAGACCATTATTCCATACTTGTCATTTTACAAATGAAGCTTCCATCTTCAACTTTTTAGCCTTTGATTCAATCTTGTGACTTCCACTTCTTTTTCACATTAATTTTCAACCTTAAATTCCAATTGCCCATCAAAATATGTACAAAAAGAATTAGAAAAATTAAGTAGAAAAATTCACAAAATTATTTAAAAGAAATTTATACATTAAAATTTAATAATTTTGGAAATAAATTCCTATGATACAAAAATAGCTAATAAAATCAAATATCCTCCAATTAAATCCATTAAACCACAATTTATTATCAAAATATCTAAATTAAAGAGAATAAAATATATAAAAATTAACAATTATCAATTAGTTGAACACTGGTTCTCCATTGTAGAAGCTTATAGTTGGAAACAAAAGCATCTAAGATCGAAGCAGAGGAATAGTTCCCTTATTTCTTGCATGCAATAATATGTCTATGTTCAAAAAACAAGAACAAGAAAAATAGTGAAAAATAAATAAACCAATCAATAATATACATCCTATTGGAAAATAAATAAATCATTCAAAATATATAAATACCGCAAATAGAAAAAGATACTTATCTAAGAAAATGGATTTACACATGAGAAAGATACATGAGCAATGAATGGTTCACCTAAGCAAAAGCCCTAATTAGAAAAAGAACTCTAACTTGCTTGTGCAATATTTGTCAAACACAACTCCAACAACTACGAATAGGTAAATTTTAGTGTCAAGTTCATAAACAAATCGAGTTAACGAAAGCCAAGATATCCAGTTCATTTTGGTTAGTAAGATATCAAAATGAGTACCTACGTTTTTTCAATAATTGTCAAATAATAAGTCACTCAAACTTATCTCATTATGGGTTGGTACCACGTAGAAACAAATTCATTTTAGATTGATTTTAGATGTTGATTATTGGGTGCCCAATCAATTTGACTTCAATTGAAGATTAATGCCATACTTATGCTTCCTCCTTAAGCATAGCAATTCGTCCATGAATAAGTGTATTCGAAGTTGACTTTTGGGTGTACAACTAAAAGTTCAATGTTTTATACTTAGTGCCCAACTAGATAAAGTCTCTATAACATCCCAAATGTAGAACCAAATTATTTATTAGTTCAAACTATCTATTTTCTTCTTAACTTAAGCCTGTTATAAAAACTATAACTAATACCCAAAACCTAACCCTTTATTTTACCCAAGTGAAGCTTCCTACTTTAAACAGAATTTAAGATCTAAAACCTAACCCATAAAGAGAAAAAAAACTTGATACGCAAATACCTCGTTGCTAATTTTGGTCGTGAGTTTGGGAATAGACGAGAAAACTCACCGGCATTGAGGAGTAACTGGAATAGATAATGTCGTCAAGGAGCAAACAACATTGTTATGGAGCACTCTGAGCAGACAGCATGATAGTGAGCTAAGCTTAATGGTAAATGCATAGAGAGATGTGAGAGTGATTGGTCCAGGCTTGGGAGGGCACAATGGTCTTTTACGAAATTGAATTGTGGTGGAAAAAGTTATGATGTAACTGAGAAGGAATGAAATCAAAGAAGAAAAGATAATACTTTATTATTTGGATGATTTTTAAACAAAGAGGATTAATAAAATGGAAAGAGAATTATTCCATTTTTTGCTCTCAAATCTCTATTTTTTTAAAAAATTTTGATAAAGTGAATGAAATGTAACATGTTTTTAATTTAAATATCATAAAATTACTATTTAATCATTATAGAGTTGTACGAATATTATGAAACTCTATTTTAGTAGATTTCTTTCTTCCACCTGCTTTCTCTTTTTCTTTATGATCTACTCTTTTGTCTTTTTTACAAGTTACTCTTTCATCCTCTTCTTAGTCAACAAAAACCTTGCTAAAGTACTTTTATTCTTTACAATTTACTCTCTAGTTCTTTATTTGCTTTTTATTTTGTTATTGATAAATAAATTACTCCTAAATAAATTTCTTTTAAAAAAGATTGGACGGATTTGATTTGAGTATGTATTTCTATCTTTTATAATTTCTTTTAAAAAAGTCAATGTTAATATTTAATCAATCTTATATATATATATATATATATATATAACTTTTTCTAAGAAAAACCTAAAGCTACTTAATGGAAAAACAAGCTCATATTATTTTATGACAAAATGATGTAACTTTTTGCACAAGATAGAGCAATAGGGGAGCATGTTGAATCTGCATTTGAGATAAATATCTATTGGAAGTGATTTCATTGAAACTATTAACAACATTGATACTTTAGTAGCCAACAATAAAGCAATTTTAGAAAGTTTTGATTTGGCCAATGATGAAAACCAAAACTTGGATTCTCCTCGTATACATTTTGAAACACCTTTTGAAAATAGAACTTCATCCAAGAATAAGAGAAGGAATAGTAAAGTTATAAAAGGGGATGCAAACATGAAAAAGATAATTAAATTACTAGGCAACATGATTGAGGCATTTGTTAAGAGAATAGCAAATTTGGTCAAGTGTCACCAAAATTGTCCTATTCTAGAAACACAAGAGATTTGAGATCTTTTAAAGACTTTAGGTGTTGAGCTACTCTTATTTTCCTAGGCATATATTTTTCTCATTCAAAACATTGATATTCAAAGAACTATAATAAGATGTTCTTTTGAAGAGTGCAAGAAAGTTCTAATGATTTAGATGTCTAATCCAAGTTTTTCACCAAGCAACTAAATTATGTATTTTTTTAGTAACTAACTATTATGAACAAATTATTTTGTCTCTTTTTTTTATTTTTAAGTTGAATTTAAACTAAGATATTTTGATGGATTACTAAATTTTATAATAATTTTTTCTTTCTTAGTCTTTTCTTTTAAGCCATGAAAAGGTTTCTTCTATCCAACTATAATTCTTCATACATCACGTGATCTTTATGACCAAGCGTGAAACTTCATTAGTGTGCAATATCATGTTACACACTATTGCTTAGAGAACTATATTAAGTTCCTCTAAACAATTCCTCACAAAGTGACAAGATAAACAATTATGAAAAGGATGAGATAAACAATTGTGTCATATTGTAACTACTTTCTTAGCGAGTGTAATGATAAGTTAAAATTTTCACCAATAATTGTTAATTTGATTCTTTCTCATTTTATGAACTTTGAAAATTTTTAATCATGTTAATGTTCAATTTTCTTGTAAGTAAGTTTTTAAATATGAGGACAATATTACAATTTTAAAAAAGAAATTTATTCCATTCCATCGACTTTTATTTAACTCCTAAACAATGAAAAGGTAGTTTCTCCTCCTTTGCTTACTTAAACATCCAAACAAAGGAAATGTAAGTACCCTTCCATTCTCCCTTTTCCTCTTTCTTTCCTTTCCTTTATATTACCTTCCATTTTATCTCCCCCAAACTCCCAGACATAGCATTAAACAAAAATTAAAAATAGATATTCTGCAATCATATAGTTGAAGAGAGAATGATATACAGGAGTGAGAATAAGAGTGTGTATAGGACTTATTTCTTTTCTTTATACTCATTCTTTTTTTCTTTCTATATTTTTTCAACTATATTGTATGTAATTAATTTGTAACTACAAAGAATTCAGACTTAAGAAAATCTAATCCGATGCTTTGCAATTTACAAATAAACTACGTATAATACAATCAAAGAGAGATAAAGATTAAAAAAAAATAGTATATAGAAATGAAGTAGAGTTTATACACACTTTCATCCCTTTGTATTGTTTCTTCACCTACTGCGCGATTGTATAACAAATACAATTTAAAGAAAATATATTTTTTAAGAACTAAAAAAGTATCTTTTTTTATTCTTAGTGTTAAAAAATCATATACAATCACTTCAAACAACATTGAATCTAAATTAAAGGATATAATTTGAATTTTTATTGAATATGATTGTAATGAAAGAAAGGTTAAATGAATCTTTTGATTCTATAATTTTACTTAATTTATAATTTAATTTGTATAGTTTAACAATTTATAATTAAATTTTTATAGTTTAAATTTTTTTACAATTATTTCTTAACATTAAGCTTTTGTGAGTATGCCATTGAATTTTATTAGATTGACTAATTATATGTCATCTCAATACTTTGAATGTGCATAATTTGTGCTAATGAAAAGATAAAAGTAAAAGAAAAAGTAAAATTAACTCACGTTTATGCTATATGATGTAATCTATTTAAATGACTTAGGTAATTTAGTTTAAATCATTTATATTTAGAATCTCAAAGTGATGTAAGATTGAATGATTGATTGCGTCGACAAAACCCAGTGGCAAATTGGCTAAAATTTAACAATAAGGATTAAATTAATTTTTTTAAATTATAACAAATTAATTATAAAATTTTAAACTACAAGAACTAAATTAAAAATTAAACGAAACAATAAAGATCAAAAAAATAATTTAGCAAAGAAAGAATAAGTTTTTTTTATAATTTTTATGATAATCCTATGAAATTATACTTACAACTCTCTAACTCTCTATATTAAATCTCTTATTAACTATTGCACTTTTAATGTTGTATAAGCTTTTTTTTTGGGCCTGATTTAGTGTTGTGTAACCCGTGTGTGTGTGTAAATTAATTCTATTACAAATAAATGTTAACATTCAATCTTCTAAAATTTAATATTGAATAACTTTGCCAAAAATATTTAAAAAGCCAATTTTATAGGAAGTTTATACCTATTTTGCGTTTCTCAACTCTACGCTCTCACAATATGCATCATTAACATTAATGCAATCACTAACTATTATACTAACCAATTTTTTAATTTATTTTTTATCATTTATTTTCTCTTTGTTCCTCTGTCTTCTTGGTTCTTTCATTTTTCAAATCATTTATAAGAAGTTGACAGAACACTATAAAAGATTACTTTTCCCTTCGTCCTTGTTTGATATATTTGAAAGATGTAACAATTCTTACGTACACCCGATATGTTACGTTATTTATATACTTAACGGTTAGAATTTACTTTACACATAGATTCCATCTGTACTGTATATGGGCCTCATATATACAAATTTATTCTACCTATTGATTTTCTTAAGTGTGCCATGTTACAAGTACACTTAACAATTTTTGAAAGGAAACCAAAGAATAGGAGAGGGAGAAGGGGGAAAAAAAAGTCTCGTCTAGTAGGCCTACTTTCATTCTCCATAGGTGTTGACATTCTAGTATATGTGGGAGAGTTTTATCCTTCATAAAAATCTAACTTGGAAGAGAAAAATTTTCTACTGACATTGCCTATGAAATTCTTTAGCTTCTCAACGTATTGGTCATTTGTAGTTACAATAGTGGTTGAAATATTGGCATCCTCCACCATTGCTTTCGGGTTGTTTCAATTGACATCTATGGTGGCATTCTCATCTGCTAGCCATCGCTTCTTAGATCTCGTGTTCACTTTGTGCCAAAAATTCGACAACCACTGCAAGATAAGAGGAGAAGAACTCGTGTTCACTCCATATGGCTGGAACAATGACCTGAAACACAAGTGCAGAAACCCAGCTCAAAGGAAAATGATGGCTGGAGGCTTCTTCAATTTTGGGTGCTTGTCGTTTAATTAAGGCAACAAGGTGAAGAAGATTATGGCTGGAGACTTCTTCCATACCCATTATTTGAGCTTTCTCAATTTTAGCTTGAAGTCTATTTTAGACATTTTTCATCCTTTTTGTCCATTCCTATTTTATTTACCTCTAACCAGACGTAAAAATATAACTTTATTCCTATTCCTTCTCAAATAATTCGAAACATGATGTGGGTCACAAAATTCTTTTTCTTTTTTATTCATATTCATATTCCTATTCCCATTAAAATCATTTTGTATGCCAAACGAGCTCGAATCCTTCTCAGCTTTTCCAAGTTTTAAAGTGTACAATAAGCATTTAATAATATATTTGATGATGCATTCCTTACCTTACTAAAAAATTTATTCTTGTTTATTAACCACACGTTGTTCAATCAAATCCAATTCTCACTCGATATGTCCCTCAACAAATCGGATTCATGCAGATTCTTCCCCCAGTGAAGAGATCTTGACCCTTTTTTATTCTTAAATCAAAGCTCATTTTATTTGATTTTTTTTTCTCTCAATCTCTCTTTATTTCATTCATCTCTTTTTTCTTTCCCATGCTTTATAACAGTTACAAAGCTAGGAAAGGGACACAACTTAGCCAAAAAAAAAGGAAAGATTACTAAGGCAATACAATTTTGATGACTTTTAAGATTTTTTACTATTTTTTTTTAATCTTTCAACTAGTTTTTATCATGATTAGTTTTAAAGGTCAACGAAGTATAACTAATTTACTAATTTTTTTATAGCAATGAAGCAAATGAGGAAATAAATTAAAAATGAGGCAAAATAATAAAGATTAAAAGAATAATTTATTAGAAAATAGAAATAAGATTCAATTGTGAGGGCAAATATTTTGTTGATTTTTGGAAGAATATTTTTAAATAATTTAATTATTTTTTTAAAATTTTATGATAACCCTTATTTTTTCTCAGTGCTGAAGCAATGCAAATTGCGAACAATGATTGCAAGAGGACGGTCCCTTTCACATTGCGGCTTGCTGTTTGAAGGCATTGGCGGCGAGTGCAATCGTGCAGAAGGAAGCGAGTGATGAAACCGATGCCAATGGACTTGTTTGGAGAGATGGAGGAGCAAGGATTGGCGACGCCAATGGACGTCGACGACGTTGACCCGCTCGAGATTTTCGGCGAGGGAGTTGTCTCCGCCGATAACAAGCTCGCCGACGCCGACTTTTTCAACAGCTTCCAGGACGATTTTGATGATACTGATATCAATTGATCCCACTTTTCCCCTCGTTCTCCCTCGTCATCCAGTATGATGCTTTTCGTTTCTTGGGTCTAGAATTTCCACGGGTTTATCTGGTTAGGGCAGCGCTATTTTGCTCTTGATGATGGAGAAGGAAAATGTCGTCTGTTTCTGGGATTTCTGTAATGTATGAATGTGAATTGATTATATTAATATGAAGGTTATCATCATTGCTACAAATCTATCTGAAATAAATTTTAGTGAATAGTATGATGCATATTGGGTCTCCTGTTGTTTTAATGAGTTTCTAATTGTGATATTTATGGTCGTTCCATTGACACATTGATATCGTTTTAAGTATAATCACAGGAGTTCGATGTTACGAGCCAGGTTGATATCTCAGTGGTAGCCAATTGTTAACCCAAGCTGTTTCTAAGTATTATTCTTTCTAAAGAGAAACTTTCCAAGTCTTATGGTTCATGAAGCTTAGGATAATATATTAGAATAGGTAAAGCAGTAGTGAAATTTAGTTTCATTGATGGAACCAATAAGTACTTGAGACATAATGAGGAGCTTCTTGACTTCACTCATGGCTAGTTTCAAGTTTCAACTCAGCCATGCAGTAAAACTATGGTAGAATCAAATGGAGAGGGGAGAAAAGACAGTGGACAGCAGTAGAATGAGAAGCTTAATAAATTCATACAGAATGAGAGAAAAAGTTGGAAAAGAAAGGAGAGAAGGGAATTTTCATTGTAGCATCACATTCATCCTTCTCTACTACATAATGTACAAAAGATCAATACCATATTAGATAAAACTCAGCAAGAGCAACAGGAAATATGAAAGCTGCCGAAACAGATTATCAGAAAAGTTACTCCAACGGCTAGCATGTGATGGAGAAGGAGCTGGGCTCGCAACTGTTGTTGTAGCAGTTTCCTTTGAGCAAGTGTAACTGCAGCGACTTGGACGAACAACACGGTAAACACCGGTACTTGCAAGGAGATAAATATCCTTCAGGTTGTCTTCCCCAAATGAGTAAATGTAACCAAGAGATGGGAGGGAGCTTCCAGGTACAGAGTCACATTGGATAGGAGAATCACGTGTGCAACTGAAAGGGATTTTGTTGGTAGTGAAATTTCCACTATTTTCTGGGTTTTCAATGCTTGCCCACATAGCGCCTGCATACAGATCTCCATACAAGTACCTGACACCCAATGATTAATGAGCAAAAGGTGATAATATTGCGAAGATATGTGCTTTCTATCCAACAGATGAGTTTATCATCTTGGGGTGTATTTCCTTAAGCCTCTTAAACTAATTATATATGAAACAACTACCTTGAAAAAACTTGAAAGGCCATAGAAGATGCTTGTTTACCTTCCATACATGCAAGGATCAGTCATAGACCGATAGAAATAGCCCCCAGTGATGGATGCTGACCCCTCATTCTTGTTTACTTCAGAATGGTTGTATCCTGCTATTGGGAATATTGGATTTATGGAGTTTACAGAGGTGTTGCCTCCGGGTGAATTTGTAGGGGTGAATAGATAGGGGCCCTCATAAACACGCCACCCATAGTTCCCACCCTTTATGATGAGATCCACCTCCTCGTAAAGATCCTGCAACTCAACAGCTACCCGTTTTTTTAAATAAACCAATAGAGCTTGTGTAACTCAAAGTAGGAGAAATTCTTATATATTCCAAGAGTATTCTTTCTAATAAAAAGATATCAAATTACACCAAATGGAGCCTACATTTCTCTCCATTTTTAAGAAATGATTTTGCAATATATATATATATCTGAGACCCGTTAGTAATTAGTGGAATTTTTTCGTAGAAAGAAATGTGAATAATTAGTTGACGAAAGAGAAATTCTGACAAAATAGAGAGAAATATGAACTCCATTTGATATGATTTGATGTTTTTTATTACAGAGAGTATAAATGATATTATATAAGAATTTTTTCCCGGAGTAGTTTTTGCAATATGCAAGTTTGTTACCATCCCACAAAATCCTCATTTCTGGTACTAGAAGTTGGTTTCCTCTGAACTACTTAAATTTATTAAGCTCGATTTTTTTTGAAAAAAAAAAACATAAGAGGTCTAAGACATGGGGAGGGAGAGTTGAGAAAGGAGACTGGATAAGAATCGAACCTAAAAGATCAAACTCACCTTAACACTGAAGATTGAGGTTGTGCCATGTCAGCATTAATAACCTTAATTTACGTTGGATATTCACAGAAATGTAATTCCAGTACAGGAAGAGGCCCGTTGATCACTCTGCTGTGGAGTGCTATACTATAGATATGATACTTGTGAGACAAGACTGGCACTGGTAGCTTGAATTTGTTTAGATCTTTTAAGAGGACGAAGAAATTACAATTTTAAAAACGTCAAAGTTTCTCTAGTGAGGAAATTGGCAATTACGTCACTACAGAAGACCTAGGCCCCTTTTTTAGTCATTTATGACATTGGAATTTTTATTGCATTTTCAGATTATTTTAGGATAAGCCTTCACAAACCTGTCCAACATCTGCACATACAAAGTAAGAAGGTCTTTCTGAATCAAAACTGCAGCGCCAAGGATTTCTCAATCCCAAAGCCCATATTTCAGGCTGGAGATCTGCATCTTCGGTAAATGGATTATCCTTTGGAATAGAGTAGTTACCCCAAAGACCAAGTTTGATAATTTCTGCTGCACCTGAGCGATTCAAAATAGATGTCACTGCCAAGAGTGGAACAGAATGATAATTATCTAAATTTTGCCGGTTAACTGGTCTCTGTAACTGCAATTGTCATGGAAAGAAAACAATGGGAAACAAGAGAACCCAGATCTTTTACCGTATTACGTTGCTACATGATTCTCCAAATATTCATTCACTTGTATGGCCAGCATAAAGCAATTTAATGATAGAAAATTTTCGAAAGAAGTCCTCAAGATCTTAATAGGATCACTATACTAGGATGTCAACTTGATTTTCATCGCTTATCTCATCTTTCTTTAAAGCAATTGAGTAGAAGCTAAATGAAATTTGGGACGTGATAGTAACACTAGACTAACAGAAAATTTAAAGTGTAGGACTGATCCAATGGAAGGTTGAAAACTTAGCATCGCATGATTGAATAAAGTATAATATCAAATACACAGATAATTATGAGTTATACTCACTCGGAATGTTGTCAATATCAAGTCTCATGATCTTTCCAAGCAATGATTTCTTGTTCTGGGCAGAATTGTATGGATCACCATTGCCTCCTCCATCTCCCATCATGAAGTATAAATACCCATCATCTGGTCCAAAGAGTATCTGACCTCCATGATGAGACGTAAATGGGAGACCCATAGTAAATATCCTTCTCACCTCTATTGGTTTAGCACTTTCTGCCTGGAAAGAAAAAAATTCAGTTCTACTCATTGGATTGAACTAAATATATAGAAACTCATGAGTGCAGAGATGTGTACCATGGAAGGCTGGGTGGCGGTACCATTAACCGTATATTCTGCTATAACAGACTGATACTGGCATGGTTGGGCACCATTATCAGTATCTAGCTTTGATGGATCACAATTAACATCTGAATTACATGAACATCTTCCTGCACATTGTGGTGACTTGGTCTTATCACAATTATATGAGGCAAAAAATCGACCATTTTTTGCAAAGTCTGGATGAAATGCCATGCCCATCATTCCAAATTCAGTATCAAAATAGACTTCATCAGTTAGATCAACAAAGGGGCTGGATTCATCAAGCTCCATTCTCCCTCCTGAACCCTCAGCAGGAAGTGTTGCCAACCACACCTTACCCATTTGGTTAGAGAAGAATGCGCGGTTAGAACCATCAGGATGAGCAACCATGTTGAGATAAGATCCATTGCCGATTTTCTCAAGACACAAGCCATGTGGGGGGCTATTAGGAGTCTTGGTTTTATTTAGTTCAACAGGTTCCCCATCAAAACATACTGAATCATCAGTTGAAGCTCCACCAAGTGCATTGCAGAAATCAGTTTTGGACTGCCAAAGTTCATTGAGCTTGGTAGCTTTGGTACTAACTGGAGCTCCGCCTGTTTGACCTTGTAATGAAAGGGAAAATGGAGAATTTGCAATGGACACATTCTGACATGTATCCCAAACTAGGGAGCAGAAGTCCTCCACTGCTGCCTTTGACTGAGTAGAATTTGTTGAAATGGTGGAATTGCACAGGACAGGAACCGATCTGGGAAAGGATTGAACTGTAAATAGCTCTGCTGAAAATGGGTCGCATCTCTACAAACAAATGAAGCAAATTGTTGAAAATGTGTCTAAGATTGGGACAAACAAATTTCGCTTTTGGGATGCTATTTAAGATTGGGAGGTTAGAAATAAATAAATTTAAATATTATCTCTTTATATTCTGTAAGTCTTTTAGGTTTTTGTATTTAGAAATAAGTGAAAATTTTTAATATTATGTGTCATAAATTATTATCTTAAAATATGTGATTCGTATATATGAAAATGCATGTCATAAATATAATGATTAATAAAGAGATTAAGAGTCTTGAAATATTAGTATAAATAAAAAATGAGTATTAATGAGTGAAAAAAAAGATATGATTTGTAAAATAATTTATAATATAATATAAAGAGTAGTTTGTGTATCTCTTTTCTATATAATATTGTGACAGTGCTTTTCATATATCTCACCCTTATCTTCTAATAATTTGTTATTAGAGTTGCAATGGAAAGATCCTGTTAAAAATAACAAAAAATAAAACTATTGTAGAGTTATCTCTAAATTATGAGATTCCGTTGAGATAATAATCTTTAGGTTATGAGGACCTATTGAAAGGTAAGTCATAAAATATGACATCGCAAAAAAGAAGGAAAAGAAGAAATAGTGAGATTGAAGAAAGAACTTTTGGCAAAAGTATGTAATAGCTAGTAGTGATGGAAGACAAAGAAGCTCAAGTTGCCATGGACATAAATGAAGTAGAACATCACTGTTTAGTATAAAACAATATTAAAGGAATTGTCAGAAAAAAATGAATCTGTCACCTATGAAATATATTTATAAAAGATATGGTCCAGATTATCAACTAATATTTTTGGCCAAAGTTAGATTTCAAAATAGATATGGTTGGTGTGTGCTGTATGACTATAAGGCATACATAAAGAAAGAAGCAGAAAATAAAATTGCACTTCATGTGATTTGTTATCTAAGGTGTTTTTATAATATTGTAATAAAAAACATGAATGCAAGAGAGTTGCATGATGTCAAGTATGAAATAAAAAGTTTGAAGGAAGCACATAGGGAGTTAATGAAAAAATATGACGAAAACAGAGATGAACTCTTAACTTTGAAGACAGAAAAGGAAGCAAAAGGTTCTGGAAGCAATGAAATGGTGGTGACAACAAGAAGAATGGTGTTTGCAGTTCAAGATTGGCCACCAGGTTATGGTTTTGGTCAAAATTATTAATCACAAAAATTATTCAAATATAAGGAGAAGTGTTAGAAATTATGAACTCAAATAATAAATTAATTTTTTTAGGATTTAAAATTAACTAAAACTTTTTAGAAATAAATAATATAAATAAGTGTCTTTAATTTAGTGTTTTGTTTTTTGTTATATGTGTTATTTAATATATGAATACTTATGATGAGAATCTAAAAAGTTGTAAGTCATTAATACGTTGTAGTTTGAAGAGGTAGAAAAATTAATATAAATAAATCTTTGAGTATTTACTTTGAATTAAAGAGTGGAATTGAAAAAATGAATATGATATAAAGTATTTGTGTAATTCCACCTAGTAGCGTTCTCCACGCAATTATTCAATCCAACACAGATAAATGAACCAAGGGAACAAGTTATTGGCTGAAAGTTAAAACAGTAGTTAGTGATAAAGACCCAACAGGTCAAATTTTTGAATGAGTCGGAGTTCAAGATAGGTTAGCGAGTTTATAGTTTATGACAAGGAAGTTCCTCTACCCTATTCCTCATATGAAAAGTGGATTCTAAGGGAAGTTTGGAGCTTGTCTACTGTCCCATGAATGAGAAAAATCTTGAGCATCAAATATCAACATTATCCTACCAGACATACATGACTTCAAGTGGAAATTAAACTTGGTCACTCATAGGATTCAGTGAACCAGTCCTTAAAATTTGTTTATGTTTCATTCCATCAACAAACTGGAAGCAAATGTCTTTTTTCCTTTCTTTTTTTTTTGGGATTGGTCCTTTAAATTTATGCTTTTGGGAAGAGCAAGATCTTACCGCACAAAGTATCGATTTCAAAACGGAGGCACAGCCAGAATCAGATACATTCATCACTTGGAATTGCTTCGCTAATTGTGCATCTTCCGTGGAGTTGCAGCAAGTGCTTTCATTATATGGACAAAAGCTCAGCGTCGTATTGAGGATAAAAGGTGCCCCTACACCAAATGAATCAGAAAAAATAACAATACAATAATAAAAGAATTGAGCTAGCTAGCTTGTAAGGCTCTGAAATCTATAAAGAAAAACCAGAAGTGGGAAAAAGAAGAAGAGCAAGACTCACTTGAATCAACGCATAGAGGAAGTGAAAATGAACAATCCAAAAGTAGAAGTAGGCAACAGATCAAGCAGCTGAAATAAAGACTGCTCTTCATAGCTTCAAACCAGTGGGTAAGCTTACAACTACCAGAAGAACAACAACATCATCTGCTCCTCAAATATATCCCAGAACACCTTCAAAAAGCTACGGTAATGGATTTGACTTGATGGACAGACAAAATAGCATAGACAATCAATTAAGGCTTTCTGGGTGTTAACCCATCTGCCTATTGCCAACTGCTCTGGACAAAGAACATCTTCTCCAATTGTCCCTTCAACGTGCTCTCCTCTATCTCAATTTTCTAATACAAATCACTTTCAACCATGTTATCAAATCCAATTTAAGTCACCTTTCACAGTTTTTTCTTAATTAATAAAAAAAACTGCCTCACCATTCAACTAGCAGGACACAAGTTGCTTTCAGCTGTCCTTCAAAGTCCCTTTTGGATTGTTATGAGCCCCTGCGTCACAGGTTGAGATGATTTGAATAAAGAGTGAGGCATCAAGTGGCTTGCCTCTGAAGTTGACTTTTCATGAAAATGCCTAATTAAGAAAGGGGGGGGGGGGGTGGTTGAGAAGCCCCAGTGGGATAGATCTCGGTTGTTTTACAGTGTTCGGCGCCCCCACTGATTGCCGCGTGAATGAGGCTGTGTTGAAAATTCAGAAGCATCTTGATATTCATATTCATATTTATATGGTAACGGGACCAACTTGGGAAAACCACTAGACGAAAAGTCAGAATTACAAAGGAGGAAAGAAAAAGAGTGGAGGAGTAAGTGAGGGAGGCATTTGAACGTAAAAGAAGAGGAAACAAAGATAAGATGAGTGATCTGCAAGTTGAATTTAAATATATTATTTTATGCATAAAATATCAAAATCATTGGTCATCACATGCTCATTATTAATGGCGCAATGTTTTCCAGGCAACGAAGAATAGAATAGTGTCTCGTCAAAATGTAGTAGTCTACCCACGTTTTAGCAATGAACTTTTTTATTTGGTAGCGGAACTCTGTTTGGACGCAAACAAACGGATAAAATTTGAGCATAAGATATTTGTTATTAAGTTTATTAATCAAAATATGGTATAATGCTTATGTAGTGTTAAATTACCCCAAAAAAAATTAGAAGCAATCTTTTATATTTTTGTAATCAATTTTTTTAATTAAACATAATAAATATATGATTTTTTTAATAATAATATGACAAATATGCAATTTTTATAATTTAGCATCACATGATTGAATTTTTTTAAAATTACACATTCCATAATTATATTGAAGAACTTGATATCAAAAATATAAAAAAAAATGCACTTAGGTCTACTGCTATTAAAAATGAGCATAATTATTATTTTTTTCTCTTAATTAAAATATAGTATAAACGTATTTTGATTAATTTTTAATTTGTGTCATATTTCTTTGTTAACTTTGTTTAGTATTTTAAAATGGTCTTTGATAAATAGAAATGATTACAGATAGAGTATGAATAAGATATTATAGTCTTCATTCCTTCATTCCTGGACCCATATTTAGCAAGTAAAAAATTCTTCAGCCGTATTGAATCCTTAAATACCCAGATCTAGAAAAAATTCATAATGAACAAGTTTTCTCAAATTGAAATTCATTTATAAAAAAGTTGTTCATATAAAATCACAATTAAAAAACAAAATTTTCCAAACAACTATTAATATAATTCAAAATTCATATAATGCTATTTAAATGGTATTTTTTAAATTCTTTTATACTATATTATATTAATTAATATATAATATGTGTGTGTGTGTGTGTGTGTGTGTGAGAGAGAGAGAGAGAGAGAGAGAGAGAGAGAGAGATATTATATATATCCATAGGATAGGATATTTTACCCATCCCCTTTGATGGATATATCAGAAAAGACAAATATTACACAAATTAAAAGTTAAAAAATAATAGTTAAGCCTAAAAATACAGTATTGTTTTGTAGTTTCATTGAAAGATTTTGATAAAAAATTTCTTAAAAATTATACTAAATTTTATTTTTGATCGAGTATAACGGAAAGTTGTATAGTGTTGGCGAAAATGAGGATCATAAAGTAAGAAACTTTTTCAGGGGTTTGATCAAAGATGTGCGCATCTCTACATTCACACTCGCACAAACGATGATTTCTTGTGAGTTTGATCAAGGAACATTCATTTGGTAGATAAAAGATAGTGAGTACTCAAGCATGAAACTAAAAACATGAGAAGACATCCAATCAAATGGAAAAGACAATCTGCTGTTTCCCCATTTTTTCTTCTCTAGAACCATTTTCAGGCGTAAGTTTTGATTAATATCGTGACTTTTGAGTAAATCAAATTCTATTGTTGAATAAACACCCCTCCCCAACCCTCCTCTCCCTGCTCTAAAAAATTAAACACACTTCACAATTTTGTTGACTTCAAAACTCCTCAAAATTAAAAAAAAAAGAGATTGACCTCCCCAGAAGTCAACTTCTCCATCGTTGGATTATCTCAAAATTTATGTGATCATTTCAAAATTTGCAATAGGTAATGTTTTGTGATTATGGACGTACCTTGAATTGCAATCATACGGTTAAAAAGTAATTCTCCTGAAAAGTTAACTTCTCGGCAATACCTCGCACAAACATAATATTCACATAATCAATCATATTAAAATATTTAAAAATAATGATTATAACCGCTCCTACTTACTTTGAATTGACAACCACATACATATTGCTGGCATTACACTTGTGATATTCCATGAAATTAAGAGAGAAGATTTGACTCAGGTAAATTTATCCTCAAAAGCAATTTTCATTTTAAGATTCTGTAAAACTTCAATTGATCAACCTGCTAAAAAGTAGAGTGTTTTCTTATAAGACAAAATACCATGCTGACTAGAGAGAATAGGAACAGTAGAATGTGGAATATCAATATGATAATTAAGAAGTAATGATTATATGGAGAACTTCAATGTAATACAATTTTTCAATCTTCGCTTCTTACTGTCTACTTCACGGCCCCCAAGAACATTGCCGCAGTTGCATCATATTAACCACCAAGGTAGTTTAAATCTGCGCCAAATAAAAACAAAATGAAGCACCCATTACAAGGAAGGCAAGTCTCTCCACGACACAGCAAGGGAGCAAATCAAGAAACACAGGACAATAAACAAGTCTGCTCTCAGCATCAGGTCCATTCAAAAGCTAGTTTTGTTTACTTTCTGCTGGCATGAGCATGATAAGCAAATCAAGAAAGAGAGGACAATTAACAAGTCTGCTCTGAGCATCAGGTCCATTCAAAAGTTAGTTTTGTTTACTTTCTCCTGGCTTGAGCATGATCTCTTGCTTCCCCAATCCCCATCCTCTGCAGTAATCTCAGCCATCGAGTGCGCCAAGAGCTTTCATGTCCTCTAAGAAAGCCATATATGAGTCATCAATGCTCTGTCCTTTTGGTGCTGATGACAAGCTTACTGACTCCGACTTTACAACAGTTGGGCCTGATGTTCCAGTGACCGTTGCAGAGTTTGATTGTGGTGGTTTTGGCTTTGGCTTTAGCATTGCAGTCTCTCTTCTCACTCGAACAGATGCAGGAACCTATACAAAAAACATAGGGGGAAAAATGTGATGGCAAGGGATTGAATCTGAACAAGTTGTTTGCCAGTGTCAATGCACGGTCGTACCCAACTTAAGACAACTACTAAATTAAGCGCTATTTGTGTGTAACGCACAGCTTTTCAATTCACAAAAGATCAGGATTTCCTTAGGCATATGATATCATTCATTTTTCTGTAGTTGAAACGGATACCTAACAAATGGTTTGTTCAATTGTATATCATCCACGTTTGAGAAATTAAAATTGCATAGTACATAAGCCATTGTTCAGTTTATCCAACTTTTTCTATTAGATAAAACAATTTAGTCCCTATATGTAAAATTTTGGTAAAGATTTTCTGCTTGATAAACCTACTGGAATTAGAAACTACAAGACTATTCTGATCTCAAGTAGTATCATCAGACTGATTTCATAAAGCAAAGAAGATTGAAAAACAAAATAAAACAGAGTCAAAACAACAACATAACAGACACATATAAAGGGAAATTATACTTACCATAGCCGTAAGTTCTGGAGTGTGCTGAGCTAGTGGTCTTTTAACAACAGTTGAAGCAGCAGATTTAACATATGATGGTTTCTGTGTTGGGGGTGGCCTAAGAGCCACATGATCCTCTTCCTGGAAGTTAGGAGGAGGACCAGGTGGAAGTGGAGGTCTCATCATTGGAGGAGGCCCTGGTGGAGGGCCATAAGGTGGCCTTGGAATTATTGGGACCATCATTCCAGGAGGTGGTGCTTGACCAGGGAGTCCCGGTGCAGATAAAGGAGGCCTCATATCAGGTGGTGGTGGAGGTGGCGGGAAACGAGATATTCCAGGTGGTAATACATCAGGCTGTAAAGTTGGAATTAATGTGGGTCCTGGAACTAAAGGCTGTTGCCTTGGAGGGGGTGGCCCAGGAACCATTTTGGGGATCTCCTGGCTTGCCAGAGAATTCTTGTTATCAGCATTAACAGAAGCACCATCTGACTGACTAGCGCCAGACTTTGGTGGCATCCCAGTTGGTGGTGGAGGAGGTGGAGGAAGAGACACCTACATTTTTAGAGATTATGTTACTACACAGGAAGCTACAATTTAGTACAATTATATCAGTTCCTAGTTTTAAAATTCTACATTTAGACCAATAAGTAACACAATTTTGCACTTGGCAACAATGTTAGAATGTCCACTAACTTTCCATGTATTACACGAATATAACTCCTTATCAATCAATACTTCTACCATCAGATTTTCAGCTTCGTGCCTTTACAAATGAAGCATAAGCTCTTAAGCTTACCTGACCACGCTCCTCAGAAGAGGAATCATCTAACAAGGAAGATTGATTTCTCTCTTCAATTCCACTGGTGCCAGACAGAGGTGGCTGAGACTGTTGGAGAGGCGGAGGTGGAGGGGGTATAGGGCGGTTTGCAACTTGCTCTTTAGGTGGAGGTCCAGGAGGCGGGGGTGGCAAAGGAGGTGGGGGTAATGATGTAGGCACATTGGCTGTAGCAGGCTTAGGAGGCATGGGAGGTGGTGGAGGTAAAGGCAAAGAAGCAGGTAAAACAGAGCCTTCAGCTGAACCAACACTGCTAGTATCAGGCAAAGGAGGAGGAGGTGGAGGTGGGGGAGGAGGAGGTACCGCTAACACATCATCCTCTGACTCTGACTTTGAGGATGATGCAGCATTACTTGATGAGGCACCAGATAAGGGAATTCTGGGCCCTGCAGTTTAACAAAAAAGTAAACTAAAATAAAGAAAAAGAGAGAGAGCCAGCAAATGCAAACCAGCATCATTCTCAATCCATGCCATAGATAAGTTTGAAAGAATCTCAACATACCAACAGATGATTTAAACATGGGGGGTTTCCCTGGTGGTGGAGCGCCAGTAGGGTTCAGCGTTGGATGATAATAGACAGAGTCCTGTTGCCAAAATCAATAAAATGTTTGTTAGGAAGTCCGAAATATTTATAACAACTCCACATGTTTAGCTTTTCATTTTTGGAATAAGCTGGAAAAGATAAACACATACAAGCAAACAACTCATATCCTACCTCAGGCTTTGGGTGCTTAACTCTCTCTTCTTCTTCTGCAGTTGTTCGTCTTCGGGGAAGACCCAAATGACTGACCAAAAGAAATGCTATGATTTATAAACTAACCAAACATTAATTGGAATTTGCAACTAAATTTAACTTTTACTATAACAGCAGACACTTCTCACCTGAACATAACAGGGGTCTCACCCTTCTCCCGCATTTTGTCTTCATACTCCTGTCCAAGAGAAAAAAGATCTAGGCAATCAATAATAATAATTTATCCAAAATAAAAATGCAGGCAGCTATAGAAATTAACAGCAAGGAAGACTGATATTTTCTCTATCAAGAAGAAGAAGAGAATATCCAGTCAGCTTCTGATTGTTTCTATTTGCAACATGAATTCATGACTACTCCACATAATTCGTGCTTTACCTTTTCCTATTTCAGAAATAAAACAACAGTCAACAGAGTGGATACATTTCAGGTCTAAACTTTGAATTTAACAGTAACCCATTATGCCCAAACGCATGTAAATACTAAATCCATCATCAAATAAATAGGGACATCCGAACTCACAAGTTTTTATGATGGTCTGAAAAAATAAACTAATACTGCCACTTACAGATCGTAACTATCCAGAAAGAGCCCTTCAGCTACACTGAATGATACTCGCCTATGACATGAATGGCACATCAACCAATGTACTTGTTAAACTTACAGCTGGTTTTCAGTAGCATGAAAGCAGCAAACACTTCATACGCATCAACATGATATGGTTTTTGTTACAGGTATTTGGCCTTTTAGGGTTATGCTTATGTTATATTCTCCTAATTCAAGTAGGAATTGGTCAGCCTCATGAACCATCATATTTATAGACTGATGAAGACCAAGATATGGGATGCCAAAATCTCATGTCAAATAATATGAGTTACTCAATGGAGTCTCATCTCAATAACTAATTTTTGGGGAAAGGTTTCCCACCTTATTTAGGTACCCATCAATTAGCATTAGAGCTAGTGGTTAACGACTCTAAAAAAGACTACTGCAGACGGTTTTGAAAGGCAGAAGGCCAAGTGAAATGTCGCAAAGAATAGCTGCCGGGACATCAACTTTCCAAGGGTAAAAAAATTGATGGAAACAAAGATAGTATAAGATGCCAAACTCCCACAATAAATAGTAATATGGACTGCTCAATGGGTACTTAAGTAAGATGGTTCTCCCACCTTAATAACTAGCTTTTGGCAAAAAATTCCCCAATTATAGACAGATAAGGGTGACATACTAGTAGTACATCCCACTAGTACTGGAAGATTATAACAAAAGCCCAAACCTAAAAGGCCAAACACTTGTAGCAGTTTTCAGTCATGAAAAAGAATAGAAGGCTATAGAAGATAAAGAAACAACAAAATCTTGCATCATAACAGGCACATTGGTCAATACTGCTCTGCATTATGATAAAATGATTACTTTCCATCGATTGATAGTCTGCCCATTGTGCTATGCCTCATAGCAATAACTAATCCTATACCCACTTAGGTTTCCTCCTCTTCTTCAGATATGGGAAAGAGTTTGATTAAAAAATATTATCCTAAGTCTTAAGAGAATCCAAAATGTCAGAGATCGAACAGCCTGGATGTTGACTTCAAAAATCTAGGGCCTATTTGATTTCAATCCTTAAAACAGTTTTTGATTCTTGAAAACAAAAAACAAAACAAAACAAAATCTTTTAGAAAATACTGTTTGAAAGCATTGTTTTGTGCCATTGCTTTTTGAAAACAAAACACATGTATTTTGGAAACAAAAACTACAGAATAACTTTTAGGTGTTCTGATCTCTCATTCCCAAAAACAATAAAAAAGGTGGAGAACATCTATTTACATTAATGACATAAACGACACAATTTTTGTCATCAATCTTCGACTCCCCTAGCCCTATCACTCACTTCACTGACAAGAACTTCTTACCATCTTTGGCTCTGGTGGACAAGAGAGGGAAGCACAAGCAGAAGAATTATAGCAAAGTTCTCAGCACCATTATAATAAAATTGATAAAGAAGGAAAACAAGAAGATGAAGAGGAAGTAGAGGAGGGAAGCGGCAAAGAGGAGGAGGAGAACAAAGGACAGGAATTGGTTAAACTCATTATAATTGCTACATTTGGTATGGGGAATAATTATCACGGGAATGGAAATGAGAATTGGAATAGGAATGAGACTTAATAGAATGGAATCTTGTGGCCTATAATGATGTTTGGTATGACATGGAAAGGAATGGGAATGTCTTTTCATTTTTACATTTGGTTGGGTTAAAACAATACAGAAATGGAAAGGAATGCTGAGAAAAAGACCTTAATATCCTTACTTCAAAAAATTCATAAAATATCAAATTATTATTTTTTTAAAACTTTGTGAATAGAATTTGCACAAACCCATTCCCACAGCCCCCCATTTCCTTCTCCTTCATTGTCCAGCACAATCCATCCCAGTAGAGCACTGTGAATAGAATTTGCATGAACCATGAAGGAAGCACCGCACTGGGAGATGGAAGCCAGTTTGGTATATAGGAAGGGCAAAGCAGTAATTCACCACACCATTCCCACAAATGATGAAATGCCCATTCCCAAGTGATTGAAATGGAAGCCTCATTCTAGCAACCAAACATGGGAATCATGACTTTCCCTCTCCCTTTCCTTCTCCCTACCCCAACTTCCTCAAACCAAACGTAGCATTAGGGTGCAAACAGGGGATGATTTAGGAGGGAAGTCGAAGCCATCTGAATCAGAGGACAACGAAGGTACTAGTGAATTAGAGTCCTCTACAGATACAGATGGAGATGAATTAAGAAGGAAACACATCAGCTAACTGTTGTTAACATGGACTGGAGGTATGTTAAGGTATGCCATTGACACCTATTATGAAATTAATTTTATAAAGATGTTGTTCATTTGACTCTGATTTCTGTTGCTGATCTGAGTTTTCCCAAATTCGATCCACTCAGTTTTCCTTGGAAGCAAGTGGATCCAATTTGAGAACCCAGATCAGCAAATCTCACTTCCAAGGAAAACTGAGTGGATCCAACTATGGCATGGTTTCCGACTAGAGAGAGGTTTTTTTCCTCCATTGTCTGAGTCTTTGTTCGAACTCCAACACGCAACTATTGGACTAGAAGCTTGTCCGTTAATTTGATTCAAATATGGAAAAATTGCTGTCAAATTGTGAAGTTTCCATTTGAAAATTCAGAGTTGAGAAGTTTGGGCCCCTATTCAAATAGATTAATCTGATTTTTTATTTTAACAATTACTTTTTCTTAAAAAAATTGGCCGTTATAGATAGCTTGCAAATGTCCTCTCTTAAACCTCTTGCACATTTTGACCCTAATGGAATATCATGTGGCCCTTTATTTTTGGTTTATGAAGAGCTAACTTGACAACCATGATGTTATTATGTTCCTTCACCATTCGAGTAGACCTACTTCAACCCTAGGATTTACAGAGTTGGTTGTAAGCTTGGTTCAAGCAAACTCAGAATTTCCAAGGTGTAGTAGTAAGAGAAACCAATGCGTTGGTCCTTATTTTAAATGTTATTTGGAATACTAAGAATAAGTATGTCTTTTAAGGTAAACAGCCTTGTGCTATGGGTGTATTAAGAAGATACAATACTTATTTAGCCATTACTTTCTTGCATGGTCACTGGTCAAACACTACATGTTTGGAAGAATTTCAGCCTAGTGCAGGAATTGCAGATTTCTCCTTTTGAATATTATGACTGGACCATTGCCATAGATGTAGAAAGTCTTCCGTTGTCAATACAAGGTTATCATGCTTTAATTATGTGGAGGGATAGGGTAGTGCTAAAAAGTTTGGATTGGGAACTCAAATAGGGGTGGGAGACTAATCAAATGTTGCAAGAAGGTGGTATGAGAGGCATATATTACATTCTGAACCAACAAGATTTCACTTATCAGAATCATCTCCCATTCCAGATTCTGTTAATCAAAAGGAGTTACTATAGGCTGTTTAGTGAAAGATACAGGCAACCTAAGTTATTGGAGAGGATATTCAATCCATGAGTTGTGCCTTCTCTGCCTGCACGACTGGCTGGCCACAACAAACAAGTGCAGTCTCACTTATTCAGGACTGTTCTACTAATGTTAATATTGGTTAAACTTTTTTTTTTTTGGGTTTTTAGTGTGTTTCATATGTATTAAAAAAAACTTAACAACCATGATAAAAAGAGAGTATCTGCTGAGCAGGGGTGGTTCAGTTTTACTCCACCATTAAGAACAAGCTCACATAAAAGTTGTGTAATCAAACAAATTCTTTGTTTTTAAAATTGTCTAAAAACAAATTTTTTATTATTCTTAAAACTATTTTTAGAACAATATTTCAAACACATCCTTTCATTTTATTGTTTCCAAAAAAATTTTTTCAAACAATTTCATAAAACTATTCTAAAGAACATAAAAACAAGAACACATTCAAACAGGCCCCTAGTGATCAGTTTTCATTGCTTTTCACTGTTTAAGAAAAAGCATAATTAGGCATACAAGTAGGAATAAGGTGACAAGTAATGTATGAGAAATAGGGTAGTCAATTAAGGCAACAATAAAAAGAAAACATAATATATTGTTGTTACCTTCCTCTTCTTTAAAACAAGGTTAAGTGTGTCTTGAAGCTGTCTCTTCTTATGTTTTCTTGCCTTATCCAAGGCACCATCAGCCTCTGCCATAAACAACAAAGCACAGTAAATTTAAACAGGTAAGAGATTCGAAATGACACTTAACTAATATTAGTAAATATATTACACAGATAGTAGCCAAAAAAAAAATCTACCAAAGTAACTGATCAACATAACCAGATCAAAAATTAAAAAACGAATTTAGAAGAGAGAGAAAAGAGGAAACATGGGGAAAAGCACGGAAAGAGAACAAAGAAAGAATGGAACAACCCAAAGAACCAACTTATATACCTATAAATGCTCCATTACCTTTCTGCACATAACCCAAAACACCAAACAAAGCACTAATGCACTACACACCTTAAACAATGCACTGACTTATAACATAACACCAAACAAAACAAATATTTGTAATAGAGTCTGAACATTTAGAACTCTATAAGCATTAAGTTGTAGTCTTTGTTACTATGCTGATGTAATATTCTGTGTATGACTCACTAACTATGTTCTGTAACAACATAAAAAAGAATTCTTGTGCAACACTCTGACAGTTGTTGATACTTGATACTCACTTCAGTAATCAGTAATCCACCAGATCAGATCTCACAATATCACAGACCCAGAGAACCATTAGATCTAATAACAACTATATAAACTAAGAGAAAAAACAGGTAAATCATCATATAGTCCTTCCTCAATGCCGCATAAACATGTTGCAACTTTAAAAGTCAAGAGAAGGAACACTTAGGTGAAACAGAAAAAACTGAATTTCACAGCCATCAAATGCAAAACCATGGTAAAGCATGACTTACTCATCATTTCCAAGTTCTCAATCTGCTTTTTAAGTTGTTCAGGATCCTTCTTCAAAATCCCCACTTCCCTCACCTTCTTCCTTTCCTTCTTGTTCTGTTAAATAGTAATAGCCCAAAAAATAAAAAAGGTGCACAATAATACAAACCATGAGTTAAATCCTTCAACAACACCAAAAAAAAATCCATTTCAAAGGCAAAATGAAATACAAGAAAACAAAGTTACATTTATTTTACTGAAATAACCTCTTGGATAAAAAACTATTTGCATCTTCAAATAATTGGTGTGGCAGCCACCTTAATAATGGCAAATAGCTAGCCACATAGCAAAGTTGACCTCTCTTCTCAGAGAAGGAAGTCATGTCACCAAACAAAATTAGGCCACATTTTCACCATGTACAAGTAACAACCACCCAACTTGACCTAGTGCCACACTGCCACCACCCATAAATGCCATTAGGATTAGGATATAACTACCATCTATTGGCTGACGTTATTAACCACCACTAACCAATCATCCTTTACTTAAATATTTATCCTCCTAAATCTACCTTAACCCTCATGTTATACTCCACAAAACAACCAAAACCCAAGAATCCCGCCCAGATATGTTCATATGAACAATAAGTCAAATGCTACTAAGTAAAAGAAGATTACAGTTCTATATTTTCAAACAAAAGCACCCAATAAATTACTAGTTCATTCGCACTTATTGGCAAATAGTGAAAAAGCATTGCATATAGAAGGTGCGGGAAAGACAGGACTCGAAAATGAGCAGCAATGCTAACTTCCTAAGATCGAAAAAGGCAATGATGGTACCATTTGTGTTTCTTGAAAATATCTATCAATACTTTTTTTTTTAATGTAACAAAGGTGGAACCTAATGAACTTAACTCGAAGCCAACAACCCAGATAAATTTTGTATTTCACTGTTGATATTCCAGAAAACTTTATGGAAACTTAAAAAGCTATACAAAAGAGATTGAGAGATCGCACGCAATCCTCCCAAGAAACTCAGGCACAATAATTTTAACAAGTTAGGCTTTTGCTGCTTAAGGAGGAGACAAGGGAAGGCCAATTCTAGCTGGATAATCATTATGACAAACTCGAGATATCTCAATAAAAATAGTTAAACATACGAAGCACAGATGGTTTTCAAGTCTTTGTTCTGTATGCAGAAAATTGATAATAAACAGGACAGATGCTCAGAAGCATAAATCAGGGAAACAATTAGGAATAACCGCGACAATCTAAACGAGAGATAATCAACCAAAAACAGAAATTGAGCACGAAAATGAAAACCCAGGAGAAAAGGAGTATCTCTTAAAAGTGAATACCCTTTTCAATTCCTTCTTACGAAGCTCCTTTCGGTAGGCATCGGTAGGGTTCATGACCTTGCCTCCTTTCGTCGTCTTCATTTTGAAGAGAGATTAGTGAACCTCTCAGGACGTCCCGATTCTTCTTGTTCGCTTCTTGGCTTCTTATCAATTCACCAAACCCCTTCCCGGTTTTCTTTTTCGTGCAACTTCTTCTTCTTCTTCTTCCACTCCGATTTCAAAATCGCCGAGCAACACAGAGACAACGTCACAGAGCTAGAACAAGACCCATCATCTTGAGGCTCTAATCCAATTTGGGGTTTGTATGTATACTGTTCAATCTCCGATCGCCTCGTTTTGTATTTCGAGGATTGGCATCATAAGTTCATAACCCTCCCCAAATCCCAGTTAATCCAAGTACAGCCTTTGGCTCCTGATGGGCTTCTGTCTAGGCCCATATTAGCCTTTCCCCAAATTCACTTGAAAATAATAAGAAAATGGATCCCCTGCACATAAGATGTACAGGGTCTACACACCCGATCTGGATAATTCAGATCAGATTTGGACGGTTTAGATTTTTTTTATTTTTTTTTAAATTTAAAATATTTTTTTATTTTAAAAGATACAAAACTTAAAAATAAAATAATCTTATAACTACATATTTTTATAAAAATAATGATTTAAATAAAAAAATATAAAATATAAAATCTGGACCGTCCAAATATTTTTTGAACGGTCCAAATCACATCTCAAGGATGTGCAGAGCCTGTACGATTACCCAATGGACAAAACTTGCTTGCATTTTACGATATTTTTATTATATAATTCTTAATTAAAATGAAAATATAATAAATATATAATTGTCTAATGATAACATAACAAATATATAATTTTTAATTAATTATATAATCTTTCAATTATACTATATATTTATCATGTTATTATTAAAAAAATTATATATTTATTATATTTAAATTAATAAATATAATGATAATGATATAAAAAAATTATATCTAAATCAAATCATTATCCAATAAAGCTTAATAGAATCCAAAAAATTTTATATTTTTCATAATAGCTAACTAGTACCTCGAAATATTCAAAAAACTTATAAAGACTAAGGTAATGGGCAATAAATATTAGGAATTGGATAATGAATATTTGAAAACATTAAAGTTATAACTAGATGGGACCGTGAGAATAAGAAAAAATTCAAATTTTTAGTATAAGTTCCAATATTACAAAGAATTTAAATTTTTAAGAAAACATGCACAGAGCCTAAAGAAAGAAAGTTGTCACTGTTCTGAAACCGATGAATAATGACGACTTCTTATAAAATTTATAAATATATGAATTTTTTAAAAAATATATAACATGTATAAAAAAAATTAAATCAATTATGTAATACTGAGCTAAAAAAATCATATACTTATTATGTTATTATTAAAATATTTATAAAAAAATATAAAAATTGTACTTAAATTTTTTTAATTTAAATTGCCTCTATGTCCATATTTATATTCCAAAATGACATTTAAAATATAGTTTAAAGTTTCAAACGTTAGTAAGTGTTAATTACTTTAACTATGTATTGAAAAAATTAATCTAATAGGAAAAAATCAAATAATGAATAAAGTTTGAGGGGTATATGATATAACTTTTTCAACACATAAGTATATATATTTAGTCTAATTATAACAAATGTCGGATGTTAAATGTTGAGAACTTTATTCATTTATTAATATCGATGCAATGTATTCAAAAACTAAATCCAAATTTATTAAAAATCATTTCAAATATATAGTTTTAATATCCAACCCTCACCCAATGTCTATTCTTTATGAAATATCGAGTGTTTATTTTTATCATGTGAACTCACATATTTGAAATAACCATTCAAATTGTCATCCCTTGGAGTAATCACCAGTCATGGCAAAGATATTAGGCTTGATTACATTGATTTGTAATTGACTTTATTTTAAAAATTTTCACTAGCTTCCATAAAATAAAAGAAAGTTAGAAAAATTCTCTAGCCATTACTATTGTTGGCCTAAGACTATGTTTGAAAATTTATAAAAAAAAAATGGAATGAAATGAAATAGCAAGATTAGAATAGCAAGTTATGTGTCATTCTATTGTTTTGGAATTTAATAAGGAAAGAGAAAAAGTCATTATTGGAATGAAATAGTTTATAAATTATATTTTTAATATTATCTTTATAATTAAAATGTGATTCAAAAAAAATAACCAATAAGAATATAATTGTAATTGTATCAAATGTTAATTCTATTCTATTATTAACCCTCCAATTTGAGGGAACACAAAAAAAGAGATTTTGGATTGCGAGGAATGGTTTTGGAAATCATCCTTTACCATTAATTTCACTTCATTCTTAAAAACACTCTAGAACAATGACTTGATCCATTTTTATCCTTTCATTTCATTCCATTTCTTTCCCTATCATCCATCTAAACACACCCTAAAGTCTTTAAAAAAAAAGTTTCCAGTTGAGAATTTACTGACATTTAGAAAGGATAGAAGATGAAAAACTTTTATATCAATTGATATGACTTGAGTCACGGAAAATTCATTCAAAAAAAACTAACGTATTGGTGGAAAGTACATCATCGACTTAAGGATCATCTTTTAAATTTTGATTGTTGCCCAACCCAACGCGAGACATATCATAAATCTTCTTCAATGATTCTTAATTTTAATTGTATGTGATTAGGAAGATAAAGCTTTTAACTTTCAAATGGTATAAGGTACAAATTGGAACAACTTCTCCATCCTTAATTCAAGGGAAGAAAGATACCATTTAAGATTCTCCATAGACAGAGACCTCTTTTGACTGATCGAATCGTCGGAGCCACCATGCAAGAGTTCTTGCCTGCCGGTTAATTCTGTTCTTCCAGTAGAGCAAATATCAGACACAAAGCGAGAGAAAATATCAGATATTACCGTCAACTCCCCCAACAGCAACAAAATCGTTATTCCCTCACGGTACAATGCAGTCTCAGCTTTCACACAATACTGAATTCTTTTGAGTATAACCTGAAATTAGAAGCTTTATGTTCAGAAAAACAAACCAAAAGCAGTCAGAGAACACAAAAATGATAGCAGATGCCCCTCTAAAGGGGAGTCCAAGTGTATGCAACTAATCTTACAGAGAATATGTGAGATCCAACAAGACTTGCTATCGTAATGATGTTGAATATGCTGCACATTTGTCGAACACCAAATATTTTAGAAGTGATTGTTGACCGGAAGAATTACCATAAAAATAAGGTCTTGACCATCCGCTTGTGTGTGAAAAATAAACTAATACGTAGCAAGCTCCAAAACCACCGAGAAAAATCCAGATGCTCCACAAGGCAACCAAGGAACCTGTATCACGGCTCATATAACCAAGGGATCCTCCTATTTGACCAACGTTATTGACTGCAGCAAATCCTGATCCCTGACCACATGCAATAGAGACAAACAAAATCCAAAAGTTCAGTTTGCTTAGCTTGGAGCAGATTCTTGTTTGGATAAGACTTAGGTAAACTTCTTATGGTGTTCGTTATCAATTTCTCTAATGAAAATAGAACGTATGAGCATTTTTTACAACTTGGCATCACACTATGGGCTTTAAAAATTCTTGTCACACGTCGTTCTTGTATAGAAGAATCTAAAAACTAATATTTAGAAACTGCGCCTAAATTTTATCTTTTTCATTTTCTCCAAGTTGCGAAACTGTTAAGTGTTATGATCCATATCTTGATCTGTATTACTCCAACCCAATGCTACTAGTACAGAGAAATTGGGGTACTACCTCTATCCCATCCCTGTTTCACCACCTATAGCTCCTATAATAGTTTATCTTGTGGGTTCAACTTTAAAGGAGAAGACACTTTGGGACTGATACCAAGTGAACAGTCAAGATCGTTTTACACGACCATATCAATTCTAGACAGTGCTGCGAATTGAGTACAAATATGAAGGATTTAAACCGTTTAACTGAGATGGGGTGAATGATCATGGAAGGGACTAACTGGATATAGTCTTAAATCTCAATGATATTGCTACTAGTTCAACCTGGCTGAACGAAGTATCCTCCACTGAGGAATCATGAAAAGCCATCGAGGAACCTATTGGTTGCAAATTAAGGAAGCACATGAGAAAGGAAAATAATCAAGGCAGAAGGTTTGGGTTATACATTAATCAAAAGAATGACTTCCTGACTGCCCATATGACATTTGTGGATTCGTAACATATAACAATCAAAAAGCAAAACTATGCATGAGCTTCTTGCTATCATGAATTTTCAACAAGTAATCTATAGCGGTCCAATGGATTTAAAGACTCCTAAACAAGAAATGTAAATTCTATAAAAACCATATGAGGCACTCCTGGTTAAATAACCCCAACCTGCTCCATCAATTTCTGTAGGTAAGATAACCACCTGCATACAAAGATATCAATAGTCAATGCCTCCTTAGTGCTATGGATCAAAAACACAAAATTTAGCTTTGCAAAATGCGAAATGTTCTCTATCAACTTGTTCTCAGTAGGAAGGACACCACTGTTTCAAATTTATGTTACCTATCCAGGATAAAAGTACTTGGCTTAACCTAAGTTTTCTTACCTTCATTCTCTTTTAACCTTTTTGGATTCCCTTTATATTTCAAAGATACCCAGATTTCTCATTTTACAAACCCCCAGTTGTATAACAGCCATCTTAAGCACGGTACTACGTACTAACTGATTGGTTAACTTTGAGATTTTCCTAGCACAAACTATCTTCTCCAGGAATGGGAAGGGAAAGAAAGAAAAGAAAGAAATGCAGAATATCAAAGCCCGCTCAGAATCCATGCTCAATAATCAAAGGCAAGGTGGTCGTCGATGAAAACCCAAACATAACTAACAAACATGTCCTCTTTTATTCTGATAACATCACGATGTAGTACATAGAATACATAACTCATTTCAGCCCTACAGACAACCTCTAGAAGATTACAATACATTTCTGCTTTGGAATAAAGAAACGAGAGTGATTTCCTCAGCCATTACCTGGTGCTCAAATGCTGGCAAATATATTCTTGATCATTTTGAAGAATGTCGTAATCTTCTGAGCACAACTTGCTCATAGAATCTTCTAGTCCGGAAGTACAGTGCCAGACTAACCAGAAATGCAATAAAAGCCACATTTGCTAGGATCAGAAAAGATGACATGAAACAGTGGATGCCAAAGCATGAGTTATCTTCCTTATTGGCTTCCTTGTCATAAATATATCCAACAACCCTCACTGAGAGTATATAAGATCCAACTGGACTTGCTGCAGCGATGGTATTGAAAATGGTACCCATATGCTTTACACCAAATATCTCAGAAGTGATTGTGGGCATCAAGGACCAATTTGCACCATAACAGATGCCCACCAGAACAGGGCCCAAATATAGATTTCCTCGGAAACCAGAAGCTATGATTACATGGCCAAGAATCATAACTCCCAGAGTTGCAGCCATTAACAAGGGCCTTGGCCAACGTTTTCTGTGCATGATGTAATCCGACACATAGCCTCCTCCAAAACGGCCAAAAAAATTCCACATACTCCATAATGACACCAAATTATTTATCTCTACAGTACTATAGCCAAGAGATTGCCCTATTTGGCTCATGTTATTTATCGTTGCCAGCCCAGAGCCCAACCCGGATATCATTGTTATAAACAACATCCAAAAATCAACTGTGCACATGGCTTGCAAGAGGTTCTTTTCTTCTTCATAAGGTAACATGTCATCTGAAGTCGCCTGTAACTGCCTCTCATCACTAGGCAGCTCCTGATATTCCATATGATCCCCTACTGGAGAATAACTGGAGGATGTAATTAACTTGGGGTTGTTTGTTAAAGGAGGACTTCTCTCTATCGAGTAGGTTTGCCCAAATCTCCGTGAGTCCTCCCAGTGAGCTTTGGTAGCAATTCCAAAAAGTGATGTTAATAGAACCATAAGGATAACAAATGTGAAAACACGTGCCCAAGATGGCAAGGTGAGGATGTTTTGTAAAATTATAATAAACATGAGATAAACAACAATAATCATGGTGACCAGAGAGAAACTATTCAATTGCCTCTTGTAATCACCATCACGCGCTTCATAAATTCTCACTAAAAACATAAACAATAGGCAGATGAATGTAGGCAAGCAAGCAAGCATCAGGAGATAGGTGGTTGGGTCGCCATCACAAAAAGTATGATACAGCTGGATCAGGATTGCTCCACTAAGTCCAAGAAAGCCCTGGTTAAGAAAGAAAGGCATAATACTTTCTCAGGATTACACCAAGCAAATAGCATATAGCAAAAATTAAATACTTCGTGGAATTCAATTCTTCAACTTATTCTGTAATTTGTGTTATCAGTAGAAGCATTCAGGAACTTAGGCATCCATTGAATCATTAAACTACGTCTTCATTGAAAGTGACTCAGTAAATAGGAAAAAAGAAGGTAATATTCACAATAAGCAGTAAATCAAGAAATATGATAAGAGACGTAAGTTTTCCCTCATCATAATGGGAAGATAAATACAGTCGTTTCAAGCGTCGTGAGAAGCCAGTTGAGCTGATAATTTGAGTAGTAGATGAACTACCTAATTCAATCAAAATAGAACAGATAAACAGAGAACTCATTAACGTACAGTAAATTCAACTAAAGAAATTACAGAGAACCTTTTGAGATATAAGAAGCAGGTAACAACAAGGAGTTTGACAAATCTGTTAGAGATTATAATAAAAATTATTCACGAGTTTTCACTTGTAACAGCTTGAGGGTCTTGAGAAAACCAACTAGCTCCACATCCATTAGATTTTCTAATTCAAGCTATATCATAACATCTAAATTGCGTTCCACTTGCCAATGACCAAAGACAATAACAATTCAATATTGACCAGTTCGAAATGACCCCAGAAAACTTCAATTAAGTAATCTTAAAACATCATTCAAGAATAGATGAAAGAAGGAAAAAAAAAAAAAAGAAAGAAAAAACCTTCATGATGCCCACGATGGTGCCACTGTACTCAGGGAAATTGCGCAGGCCGGTGACCACATTAGTTGTGTTCAAGAAAGTCTGGCCATTAGAGCCGAGCCAAGCGAAGAAGCACATAACAGCCACGGGTGGCCGACCGATCAACCCAACAACCGCAGCCCAGAGGAAGGTAAAACCCACGAAGCACTGAATCGCACCGGCCGCATGAACCACCCACGGACCACCCAACGATCTCCATTTCGATTTCGAAGGGAAAGTTCGAGAGGAACCGTACGGTGTGACGGTGGAGTACAGTAAGCCGGAGAGAATGCCGAAGTTGGCGCCAATGTCTTTGAAGACAGAGACGGCGTCGAGTGTGGATTGATCATAGCCCTGAGTGGATTTGAGAACAGGAGAGTAGATGCTAAAGGTGTACGATGCACCGCAGCTCCCCTGGATCCACATGCTAGCAGCAGCAGCAACCCATCGATTGGTTAGCCACTCCATTCTTTGATTTCTTCGATTGATTTCCTTTCTGGTGATTTAGATGTGGGGTCAATGGAAATTATTTGAATTTCCTTGCTGGGGCTTTTGGTGTCAGATTAATGGAGATTTTCGTGCATTTATAGATTTTCTGGTGTCCATTTATTCCGGAGTCAACCGAATTCGTCAGCCACTTGTTCATCCTGATCAAAAAAGTAACGTCGAACTCTTCTGGAATCTCCCAACAGCGGAGATGTGTGCCAGTTATGATCACGACTGGTGGAACCCTTGCGTGCAAGCTTGTCAGATTACGACAACAACTTTTTTTTTCCAAAAAAAAAATTATGTTGAGAAATATAATTAAACTCAATTGAAAATTAAATTTCAACTTTTATAATTGGCACAAATATTTTAAATTCTATAGGAAATAAATTCTTTTTCAAAAGATGTTTTAACAATTTAGTTTATGAATTTTAAAATATATTAGTTAAATTGTAAAATTTCTTTTCTTTCTTACTCAGTAATGCTTCATATATATATATATATATATAAACACACACAAAAATAAATATTAAAAGGTAATGAGGTCCAAGTGAATTTTAATTTGTACAAAATTTTAAAATACCTTATTATAATGATAATAAATAAAAAATAAAATATTCTTCTCTCTAAAAATTTATTTAAAGTATTTTTAATTAAAATTAATATTATTCCTAATAACATTTTTGTTATATTTTAGTTGTATGAAAGTAAGTATATGTTTTTAAAATTGGTAAGAGATATGTATACTATTTAAAACTTTTTATTTGAAATGATATACCAAAAATTGTAAATTTATTTTATTTTAAAATTTTATTAAATTCACAACAATCCTTGCATTTATTATAATATATTTAATACAAATATTATGCTTGAAATTAAATTATTAACTATAAATTAGTTAAATTTTTTTAAAAAAAAGGAGTTAAAAAAAAAAGAGTTGTTAGTTAAGAATTGTGATTGCCTACTTTACTACTCTAAAATAGACTTAATTATGGCTACAAAACCAACCCTAAAAAATATATATATGAATTTAAAAAATATTCAATAAAAAATGGGTGAGCTTTTAAAAAAACTTTAATATAAAACAAATCGTATTTAGATTTTTTTAAAACCTGACCTTAGTATAAGTTTAACTTGTATTATGATCATTTTTTATATATTATTAATAAATAATATTATTAAAAAATTATTTATCACTACAAATATAAGTAAAAATATATATATAACACATATGCTTATTATATTCTTTTACTCTTATTTTGTTATATAATATATTATTAGAAATAAATTATAATTCAAAGAAAATAAATTATTAATTAATAATATTATTAAAACAACCATCATCTTGATAGGTTTTATTATCTCATGTGTGTTTCAAATAGTTTAAATTTTTTATGATATCTTTTTTAGGCTATTTAGTATTTAAAACCAAAAAAAGTGGGCCTAACAAATAATAAAATAGATATATTTAATGTTTAAAATAATAAAAAAAAAAGATAAAACAACAAGCAGGGTCAAACTTGACCTATTTTTAATCAGGCTTGGGCCCAGGCCCATTATGAGTAAGTAGTGTCGGGGTTGACTTGAGCCTCGTGTCCAAAATATTTTACAAATTTTTTTTATAAATTCAACAAGTGATTAGGTTTACTCTAAAAACATTTGTCTTGTTTTATCCTGCTTTTTAACTGAAACCAATTAATTCACAAGTGACACCTTTCATTAGTAATGTTTCAAGTTAATCAATGTGCAACAAATCAATGGAAGATAATTAGAGTTTTGAAAAGGGTAATTAGCTTACCCCTAGCTTGAGTGACTTGTCCCCTTTCAAAGTTGATCTTTTTTTTTCCTTATTCATTGTGCATTTCATTAATCACCATGGCCTTTGAAATCTTTGCAAAAATAGCAAATATAGTTAGCATGCACTCTCGCATCCCTTCTAGTGTTTTAGTGATGGAATGGTGACTATTATAGGCAAAGGCACCTTAGGATGGTTATCCTCCATTGTAGCTATTCCAATACAATCTTCCAAGTACTACTATGTTCATTTGTAGGCTTATCTCCATTGGCTAGGTTAATGTATAAGTAATTGTTAGTGTACTAGTACTTCTCAAGCACACATAGACATAAGAAATCTGAGTGGTCTTACCAAACATGTCAAAAAAAAAATGAATGTTAAATCCAAAATTCACATTGGCTAAACAATTGAGAATATTCAATTGCAAAAAAGTCTACTAGCTTCTATAGTCTTTGTTTTGTGAATGGAAAATAGAGACTAGACACGACTCTCCAAAAATGAGTCTTCTTAATTTCAAACAAAGTTAAGCCTAAGAAAAGAAATGTTTTGAACACAATAAAAGACAAAGAAATTGGTACTAAAAATGGAATTGCTTCTTAAAATTGAATTGTATATAGAATATCAATTGAAGTCAAATTAACAACAAAAATTTTTCTTTAAAAAAACCCTCATTATAACTGAAACACGTGAATAATAATGGAATTATTGGCTAAAAATAAATTATAGAAAAACTATAAACAAAACAAGTAAATAAAAGTTGAAAAAGGAATTATAAATCAAGCTTCTAATGTTGTTTCTATGTGTCCTTTATGATTTTCCTTCTTCGCCCTTTTATAGCCTCTGGCAACCAATGATCACTCCCACACTGAGCCGTTATCTATCTGTATGTCCTTAACTACTTTATATACTTGTTCATCGTAATTGCTTTGTGGTGGGTTTGTGCCTTTCTTAATTTATTGCTATTTTGTTATTCTCAACTAATTGAACTTAGGGTATTTTGGACTAGTCAATTTTTTCGGCTATCACTCATAGTGGGTTGTAATTTTTTTTTAATACATTAGAATGATGAACCGTACACTACCTATATCCCTATCTTATCCTTACCACTTAGACTAGCTCCAAATAGCAATGTTGATTGTAATTTCTAATATTAACAATGTCATACTTTGTTTTTTGTTGATCTATATATTGTACTTTTATATAATTATAAAACCTTCTACCATGAATAATTTTTATATTACTATTTAATACTAATTTTGGAACGATTATGATATATATATATATATATATATTGAAACGATTCATTTTTAAAATGTAAATTTCAAATTAGTTGTGTCCTTTTATTTCTAGAATTTATACTTTTTTTTTACTTTACAGGATTTTTTTGGTTCGTTTGTTAAACTGATTAGAACTTTTACCATTAACACTAACTTTCTAATATGTTCTGACATATTCTTATGGTTATAATTTTGTCGGATGCCTTTGGTTTCCGTTCTACAAGCCTGGCTAATCATATAAAACACACTTATTTTCTATTTTCTTTCTGGGAAGCTCGATTTTTTTTTTTAAATAGAAGGCATAAATTCATTTCACAAAAATAATCCAACAATACTTACAGTAATTATAAAATTCTCATAAATACTAACTAAAATAAAACATCATAATTTTGTTGTTAACTAAGGAGTAGCTAAAAGTTCTGCTGATTCACTCTAGGGTCAAGATTCGTCAACATGTTCAATGTTGCGATAAGGTAATTACTTTTATTCTTTTTATATATTTAATTTGTCAAATTTCCTAACAGCATAAATGTTTTAAACATAAAAAAAGAACAAATTAAAAACTCCACTTAAAAAGAAACATACATCTTAAAGTAGATATATAAAATCTTTTATAATTACCATTGAGATATAATGAAAGTCTGAAAAACATTTCAAATTTGTCATAAATGGCAAATTGAAAGACTAAATAAAACAATGAACAAAAAAATTCAGAAAAAATAGAAAGATTTTCGTTAGATTAACTAAAAAGATATATATTTAAAAATATTTATTCAAAAAAAAGAGAAAAAAAAATAGAAAGAAAATACAACAAAAGTAGAAAAATACCATACCGTCAACACTAAAAAATTGTTGCACTTTTTAAAATCTCTAAAGACAATTTGCGGTTCACCATGAGAAAACTACATCTAATTCTAAAGAATGATTATCTTATATTTTTAGGAATACATATTTTTCAGACATAATTAATATTATATATAATAATAATATATTTTTAAATAATTACTTAGAATAATAGTTTATTTAATAATTAATAATTCTTAAAAGAGTTAATTTGATTTTTATGTAATTAACGAATATGATTATAGTAATATATTTATTAAAATGCACAAAACATTGTTATGTACTTAGCAATATTTAATAATTAATTATATCATAACTAGAGAACATATGTTTAATAATTAATTGTACCATAACTAGAAAACATGTATTCTAAAAAATATAAGATTATCACTCAATTATAAAGGGCTTGAGTTTTTTTAATCGTTTTAAGATATTTATGCCATTTGAATGACTTAAATAAATCGATAAAATCCGCAACTAATAATTTTTTCGGATTGCATATAATGAACTTACCCGATATAGTTGTCCAAAATCACAAGCATATTCTTATTGAAATACTATAAAGTTGTGCTTTTTAAAATTTTTTGGATCTGACCATAAAGACAAGTGCATAAATCCATGTGAGATTCCATACTTTTGATTTCTGTATTCATATTAAAATACCAATTTTGAAAGCAACGAATTCAAATTTTATCCTCTATATTTCTGTATTTAAAGAGAGAGCATTTATATATTTAGAGAGGGAGTGACACAAAAAAATTAAAGTATATATAAAACTCATTTTCTCTCTTTACTTTTATTCTTTTTTATCTTTTTATCTTTTTTTTAATTATATTATATATATTTAATTTATAAATATAAAGAATTTGCACTCACAACAAAATTGGCTTTATTACGTTAATATGTAAAATAAAAAAACAAAAGACTTAAATGCTGCGCCGTCAAAACGATTTCTCCAGACACTTAATTTTTTTTTTTTAAAATAAAAGGAGTCGCGGCATACCATATGCCGCGACTCCTATATTCAAATTAAATGGGTCGCGGCATCCCATTTATATATATATATATATAGTTATATATATATATATAACTATATATATATATATAAATACAAATACATATTTATATATTTATATATATAAAAGAATATATATAAATATATATAATTATATATCTATATATATAAAAGAATATATATAAATATATATAATTATATTTAGATATATATAAATATATATTTATATATCTATATATATATATTTATATTTATATATATATAAAAGAATATATATAAATATAAACACAAATTAAATTTAAAAAAAACTATATAGGTCATGACATAATTAAACATTCGGAGAAAACATTTTGGCGGCCCAGGGTCTATGTTAATTGTTTTTTCTTTCGTATATAATAGTAAAAAAATTAGTCACATAAGTTTAAATAATATAACACATCAATATAACTATTTAAACTAAAGTTTAGTCACATAAGTCACATAAGTTTAAATAATAAACTAAAGTTTCATTAGTTTAATTAAAGTAACAAGTTATACTGATATTATATACTCACGATTTGAAACGTAGATATCAAAGTCTTTTATTACACACGAAAAGATTATAACTATTAAAAGAAAGAGAAAAAAACTTAACATATTACCCAACATGTCCTTCAGTTCCACATCTGGGTCTTCGGCGTAAACGCTGCGGACGGCGCTGAAGTGGCTCCTATTCCGCTTCTTCTACTTCTGCTTCTTCTGCTTCTTCACTTTCATCCTCATTGGTTAATCCGCTATTTAGTTGACGGGTAGGTTGAGGGGATTGAACAGGGGGAATCGGTTGATCAGGGGTGAAAAACTCCTGCTGGAAAGATGGTCCCCATGATTCAGAAGGTGCACCCGTATACTCTGCACTGAACGCGAACGGATCGGAAAATAGAGTAGTGAAAGAGATACCCCTAGGCTGCATAGTTTGGGGTGGCAAGGTGGAGAAGAATGGCTGAGGAGTTGGAGTAGTGAAGGACGACGAACCACTCCCAATAACAAAAGAAGGACCAGCATCTCCAACAGATGAAAAAGACCCAGGTGCCCTAAAAGATGGTGCAGCAGAAGAAGGACCAACACCTGCATAGTCTGCAAATGTTGCAAAAGGACGTGACTCTTCAGTTTCTTCATGCACAGGTGCTGGCGTGTAAGAGACGATGGTGCATCTGGCTGACATCTACTGCCATGGGTGACATCTACTAATGGCTGTCTAGTAGATATAAAACCATGTCCCCTCTTTCCTGGGCGAGCCTCTGGCTCTGGTGGTCTCTGTAGATGAGGAGCAGGTGGAGCAGGCTGAGAGACCAACATCTCTCGATGTTCACCCAAGGCTTGCAGCATCGTCCTAACATCTCCACGGGTTCTCTCCCTAAATCCCGCATAATCAAGCGTCGGAGGATCAGTAATGGAAAGCAGATATAGGTTGTCCAGTATATCAGTCTGTGAGGAAAGAAAAAGATCAGTCGTTATATAGTGAGAAAAAAATATGCACAAGTAAAAGAAAACAAATAGAAGAAAAGGTCATACCACAAAACCTTGGGAACCACTCTCTGGATGGATCTACCGTCGTGTATGGCGCCAATACCAACGCATATAATCAGAGGAGCGATCTAATGAAGATACCTCTGTATCTACTTGAGCAACAACAAGCTCCCACATATTCCATGCAGAGATAAATACTACATGCTCCTGACGCCAATCTTTATGCGTTTTTCCTCTTAGTTGCAGAGTATGCAATGATCCCACATTAAACGGTGTTTGAGGGATATGCTGTTGTTGACCAAACTGACGGAGAACACGGTCTGCATGGTGAAATTCAACCATCCAAAAGTAAATAATAGGTACAGACGCTCGCCATATATTTGAACCCACTGAACAATAGTCCGGAATTAATTGTTGGACATTCGGATGGTCATATGGCTGCCAAATGAACTCATCATCATTCATCTGATCCAATAATATCCTATAAGTCCGTAATGCCTCAGTGGTAGGACGAATATGTTGGGGGACACGCCTCCATCTGAAACCCAACGGCGGTCCCAAGGGATATATTTCTATCTGAGGATCTACCTGAGTAGGGAGAGGTGGAGCCAGGTGTGAGAAACGATCCCATACCCATAGGTGAAGTAAGGTCAGGCAACCACCAATATTGACCTCTGCATAATTAGTTGCACCGCACAATTCTCTATATAAGTGGGTCAAAACTGTGGATCCCCAACTATAATGACCAGCTTCATCGAAATCGGCAAGCAATGGTAAATACATCAACATCACCCTATGCTCGGTCCGATCCGGCATCAAGTATCCGCCAATCAACCTCATAATGTATGCCCGAGCAAATTGTTGTATGGTCTCATCATTGGCATCGCCTGGTAAGGCTGCAAATGTCTGGGCAAGCCATGGGACACTGAGACGCTGTCCATCCATGACCTCTGGGGGTGGGACCACGCCAAGTAGCAGTTGGCACACAGTTGTCCAGTTATAATTGGTTCTTCCTGAAACAACTTGTCCTGTGCAAGGTAGTCCAAGTTGAATAGCAACATCTTGTAAAGTAATAGTTGCCTCTCCATTAGTCAAGTGAAAAGTGTGGGTTTCAGGCCGTCATCTCTCAACCAGGGCTGAAACTAATGCTGCATTAAAATTAAACTGACCAAGTCGAGAGACCCCAAAAAAACCAGCGCGGATCAAGTATGGAACAATGGCAAGTGGAGGATCAAAGATGTGATCCTCCTGTGCTATCCGTCGTATACGCAAAATGCGATCGGCCTACAATATGCATTTATGTTATTAACGTATAATGATATATAAGAAGTTGAGGCTTAAAAATTAATTGTGTCTGTTTTATGTTACCTGTCCCTGCCATACGGCTTGTGAAACGTGACGAGTCTGTAAGTATAAAAGGGAATCATCCTCAGGTCCAGGATCGATCACGCTCGGATGCTCAGCCATTGTACTATTACAATGCAATATTGCTATGAGTTAAGAAATTTATCGTCAAATATAATCAGTAACTAAGTTTTATATAAAGGAAATTATAAATGCAAACAAAAATAATAATATGCTCATAAATAAGTTAGCAAAAAAAGAGACAATAGCAGGGGGAAAAAGAAAAAACAAAGTTTCATATAATACTGTTGCACAGTATAGAATTGCACCAGAAGTTCATTACAAGAAACAATAATAAATATAAATAAAGTTCCAAGAAACAATAATAAAGTTACAATGCACCGATGACAACAAAATAGAAAATGCAACAAATTTAATTATATTAACTTTTACTAGGTCGTTGCGATGGGCAGGTTGATCGATTATGACCCACTTGTTGGCACAACCCGCAACGCTGTTGTTCTCGCGGCCCCTCACGCCAATCCATTTCATTTCGAATTCTAGAGGATTTTGGCCTCCCTCGTTGGCGAATCATAGCAGGATCAGGTACTAACAGTGGGCCTATAGTTTGTGGCCAATACAGTTCTCCTTCCATCGGTTGGAACTCTGTCTTGTATGCATTGACGATCGTGTCAAGTCGGAATAGTCGATCCACATACTGGAGCGGATCAATTGAGACCGAGGCACATGCGGCGAATACATGTTGGCATGGATATTTCTGAATCTGGAACTCACCGCAATCACATGTGCGACGGGCTAAACTTACCTTACAGCACCGACCATATTGTTTGTTTGTCAGATCATATGGTTCTTCAACTTCAAATTCCGATGCTCGCCTATCAAATCTTCGTACAGTTAAGGCAGATGCACTCTGTATTAAGGATGATAATTTTTTCATTACATCCTCTGGGAAAATAGCACCGGCATCAAGTTGTGCGGTGATCGATTGTGAACGCTCTACCCAATATCTGTTCAATTTATACATAGTTGCTTTTACTAGTCCACTGATAGGTAAGAACCTGACCCTCTTCAACACACTGTTGATACATTCAGCCAGATTTGTAGTCATATGGCCCCATCGTCGACCCTCAACATCATACGCACGAGACCATTTACTCTTGGGAATATCCTCAATCCAGTTCACCACTTCCGAGTAGAGTTGACGTAATTGGGTCAATTGTTCATCCACTTGATGCTTCTCATGTAAGTAACCTGCATGAATAATTATTCATTAATACGCATTTTGCTACAACAACCATTAAAACAGTTTATAGAGTTAGTAAATTATACCAATATTAATGAATCTCTTCTTCAACCACTTATTTCTGAACGTTGTATTCAAATTACTTGCAATATGTCTTAAACAAAATACATGATATGCTTGCGGTGGCTGCCACCCAATTTCTGGATTTGAGACAGCAGCCAATAGTCCAGGATGTCTATCAGAAATCAAGCAAATCCCCATCTTATTTGGTAAAACTCGACGCCGAAGCAAAGACAGGAACCATGCCCATGACTCTTGTGTTTCACCTTCAACAACTGCAAATGCCAAAGGAACAACTCTGTTGGCTCCATCTTGTGAACTTGCAATTAGCACAGTCCCCTTATACTTTCCATACATGAAGGTTCCATCAACTTGCACCATAGGTTTTAGATAATCAAACGCGTCAATACATGGTTTGAAGGTCCAAAAAACTCGATGAAACTTCGCTAAAGAACCTTCAGTTGAGTTACTCTGTTGGCACTCCCTGTGGACAAGCTCATAATAAGATCCAGGCATGAAGTGATCAACTGCTGCTAACCACTTCGGTAAGAAGGCATATGATTGTTCCCAATTTCCAAATGCAATACTAATTGCTCGGTGTTTTGCTGTCCATGCCTTTTTGTATGTCACAGTATAGCCAAATATGCTATGCACTCTTTCAATAATTTGCCTAATTGATACCGAAGGATTTTCAGCCACCATTGACACAATGTGCGATGAGATGACGTCAGAGTCAAGTTTTGGATGATCTTACGATAATGACGGAGAAAGACATGTGTGTGGTCCATTGTATTTTGTTATTTTCCAATGCATGTCCCTCTCATCCTGACTTGTTCTAACTCTCCAAGTACACTGACCACCATATTCTAAACAACGATATTCTTCATATTTTTCTGATGAGTAATGCACTTTAAATGTGTGGTGTTTCCGAACAGAGTATATCTTCACCGCACGCCACATAGACTGTTTATCTGGAAATCGCATACCGATATATAACTCTTGACTACTGTTAAGGTCAATATTCTCATTCATCTCAGGGATCTCAATAAAACATCCATCATCTGAACTAATATGTGATATCATGGCATATGCTGGGTCCTCATATTGGCCCAATGGAGTAACCCCAACCTCATTAACATCGTCGCCCTCTGACTCATCATCTCCATGGTTATTGATATTAGGCGGAACATCATATTCATATTCCTCTTCAAAGTCATCCATAATATCCTCTATTTCAGTAAGGGGTGACGAAGGACCCACATTGAGAATTGGCTGATGAGATGAGCTTGGTTGGCAAGTCAAGTCGAGGGTAGGTTGAGTAGCAATATGGCTAACACCTGTCATGTCAGTATCAAATTGTGAGGTATAATTATTGGAACCTCGGACCTGACCAGTTAATGGAAGAGATAGTGGTATATGGACCTCAGCTTGAGACTCTAGTAAATTTGCGCCAGTACTTGTCATATGTGCATATATATCCGGTGCGCCTAATTGATTTGGAAATTTTCGGTTAGCCTCCCACATGGTTTGGATATCGTCATCATCTTCCAAAGTACACGCCAAATACCTTGTGGGATTACGTGAGTGAGGGTACCTATATACCAACTCGGACACAGATTGATTTGGAGACAATCGTAACTTTTCACCCACAACTTTTTTCAATCCATTGAGAGTAATGCAGGCGTCAACTCTTAATATTTTAGGTCTATCACAAACAAATGTTGCACCTTCTTCACTGTCATAGATTTTTCCATTTGCATATATGCATATGATTTCCTGTCTCATACTCATTATGATTCCTATTATACAAAAAATATAATGACACATGCAAACAATCATTAATATCATCTATATACATATACCGAATCATATATCCAAATATATACACCTACTTTTGCTCAGCTACATACAATAATAATTCTCTATGTCTACATTAAAAATTATTTATCTCATTTAATTATATTTTTATTTTGCTTATATATAAATATAAATTAACTCATAAGAAAAATAGCCTTTAGCATTGTATACTATTCGAATTTTATTATTGAATTTAGTACATTACGTTTCTGTTTATTTAAATTAGAATGAATAAAAATTATTTATGAAAAATTAGTATAAGCAAAAGTTACGTATAATTCTATAGCTTAGAAAAAAGTTATATTATTATGTTAATTTATATACTTTCACTCAATTTTTAATTCAATTTCTATTATTCAGAATTTATAGTAAAATTCTTATAATTCTAAGAAATTTATATTTATTCCTTACAATTAAACTCTTGTTTACAAGTCATTGAATTTTATTAATGCATCCTAACAATATGAATATATGCAATTTATACTAATAGAAAAAGTAATAATAAATATAAAATAAAATAAAATCAAGTGTATATTAGACAAAGCAATTTAATTTGTGATTTGAGCTATATATATTTTAAACTTTAAAATAGTATATAATTAACTACATCAACATAATTCTTTAATACAAGAAAAGAGGTTTAACATGAATAGATAAATTAACATTTTTGAAAATATAAATATTTAATTAATTTTTACATAAAAAATCGAATTAAAACTAATAAAATTATAAGAATCAAAAGAACAATTTAACTATAAGGAATGAAAACAATAAAATTATAAGAATCAAAAGAATAATTATAAGTACATGCAAACTAAATTATAATGTAACTTCTATATATCAAAATAAACTATAAAGACATATAAAGTTATTTTTTATTTTAAGCAAGAGGTAAAAACTATAAAGACATATAAAGTCCCTTTTTTGTTGTTGAGAAAGACATTGCTTATTTCTTAAAAAGAACTGTTTATTTTAGTTAAATGAGATGTTTGGTTTATAATTAAATAATTGAAAATCAACCTTATCATTTAATTATATTTTGCGATATGTATATAATTATAAATATGATTTATTATAAATTTTAAAATAATCTTACAATTTTTAAAAAATTCTTCACCGAAAAACAAAAAAAAAAAGTGTTGCGCCTATTGCAATGAATTTGTATCAACATGACACTTATTGCATTTTGTTTTGATTTGTTCATTTATAAAAAAAAATCTATCATTGCAATTAATTATTAATTACATTAAAAACTTCTATTCAATGAATAATACACAATTAATCAAGTAAAATATTGATTTATTATAAATATTAATGCTTTAGCAACCATCAAAATAAAAATTTATTTTTAAATATAAATTAAGTTATAGTCATTTTTATTTTTTATTATAATTAAAAAGAATTCTTAATACCCTAATCCAAATTACTCCATGCATTCTTAATTAATTATAATTATTTGTATTTGTATTTTTTAGTTTATATTGATAGTGATCCTAAAAGATAAAATAAAAAAATTATTAGAGGGTCACGGCGTCTTTGATGCCGCAACCCTCCATATATTTTTCAAATAAAATATGAGTCGCGGCATTATAGATGCCGCGACTCACAAATATTAAAAAAAAATATTTTAAGCATACAAAGAAATGGTTTTTGCGGCAGAGCATTACAGTTATTTGTTTTCTTTTTTTAAGCACAAGAGTCAAAAAGCCAAATATAGTTGTCTTAAACCTTAAATTTTTTTTAGAATTTCTATTCAAAAAGCCACATATTCCATGCAAAGTATGCAACAAGTTAAATATAATTAATTTAAAAAACATATTAAACAAACAAAATATTCAGTAATAATATATTAAACAAACAAAATATTAAACAAACAAACATAAAATATTTAAACTTAATATTCATACCTGAAGAGATTGAAGATTTCTTCTTAAATGATGATCTGAAACTTCACTTGTTTTATCTATGTTTTCTTTCTTGTTTGATTTTTTCTACAATAAACACAATAAATAATAATCAATAATACAAATGTAAAGAATATCAAATATAGGAAGGAGAGTAGTAATAAATAAATAAAAAAAAAACCTTACAATGTATAATAAAAATTAAATAAGCGTTCCAAGAATAGGGAGAATGAAAAGAATGAAAGAAAAAAAAACACTTACTGTGTAAAAGAGGAGAATCGAGGAGAAGAGAGGAAGTAGGGGATGGAAGAAGTTATTTTTCAGAGAAGAAGGAAGAGGCAGCGGGGAAGAAGAAGGAAGAGGCAGGGATGAAAATGGAGGAGGGGGGGAGGTACGCTGCCTTTTGGGGGGGGGGGGGAGGTTGCTACAGCAGCATAGCTGCACGCTGCAGCTTTCCTGGTCACGGGTCGCTGACCCGTGGCCAGGTGGCAGAGGGGTCGCGGCATCAGGGATGCCGCGACCCCTTATTAATTTTTTTAAAAAAATTGGGTAGCGGCATCGCTGATGCCGCGACCCATTTTTTTTTAAAAAAAATATAAGTATCGACGGAATAAGATTTTGCGGCGTAGCATTTTAGTTTTAAGTTTTTTTACTTTATATATTACTGTCAAAAAGCCCAACAAAATTACTATTTCAAGCACTCCTGCTTCCTTTAAGATTTTTTATAAGTCCTCTAAAAATGTTTCCTTAATCAAAATAGTTTTTTTACTAATTAAAAACTTGGTCTATGTAATCAGCAAATAATGATATAGATTTGCCTAGCTATATTCAAACCTCAAAATAATTTTTTTTATACTAACGCTTAGATTTTAGTGTATTAAATAATCACAAAAATACTTTAGAAAAACATTTTGATTTGAGCAAAATATTTAGAAATTAGATTAAAAATTTTTATTATCAAGTAACTAAATTAAAAAACAATATTTGGAAGATTAAATTAAATGATTTTATATTTAAATATTTAAATTAAAAATAGTTTATAAAAATTAAATTATTAATTTACGCTAATTATTAATATCACTGACATGCATGTAGAAATTTTTTACATTAATTCTTCTATAATTGTCCTGGGCGTATTGGGATAGATGATAGAGGAGCACGAGGCATAGAGAGACGAAAAGGGCGTGAAGCCCATCCTGACTTAGGTAAAATTAATTAGCAATAATTGTGAGAGAGGATTTGGATGAACCGATGAAGTCAGAATCTTCTTCATCGTCACAAACATTCTCCCTCAAATCCTGTGTCAGGATCTTTGTCCACGTAAATGTTTCGCTTGCAGATTTTAAAAAATTATATATATATACACACATTCACACATATATAAATTTTTAAAAAATTAAATTTATTTAATTATTTTTATTATCATATTTAAAATAAAATTATAATTTCATGTTATACAAAAAAATTAACGTCTTTAACCCAAAAATAAATTAAAAACTTATAATATATATCAAAAAATTTTATAATGAAATTTTAAATATTTTGTGAGATGTTGTATTTCATAATAATACTTTATGGAATACAATATTTTTTTAAATTAAAATGCCAATTTTTTATGTATCAAAATAGAATTCCTTACCATGCACTTGAGATTTAAGAGAACATTTTATTTCAAAATAGTAGTTAGTTTATTGAAAGGATTAGCCTCATGCTTAAAAGGTTGGAGGACATATCATTCTAATTGGTACAGCTTAAGGAAAGAGAATAGTTACTCTTGAAAGACCAACTTATTGAGTAGAAGAAAACTCAAAACTTAAGGACGTGTTTAGTTTAAGAATTGTTTTCAAGATATCTAAGAATGCTACATGAAAATTATATATATATTTTTATGTTTGGTTTAAGTTTTAAGAAAAGATTCTCATAAATGTTTTTTTAATTTTAAAATTAAAAAAAAGCTACTTTTGATTTGGGAAGGCTAAAGCTCCAAATTCAAATGGTTTTTCTAGTATATTTTATCAACATGCTTGGTCAACTATCGGTAATTAGGTTTATGGATTGGTTTAGGACTTCTTCTCATCTGGGTTATCTTTATCTAGTTTGAATATTACTAATTTGGTAATGATCTCCAAAATTTAATTTCTAAAACAAATTGCTAATTTTAAGCATAGAAGCCTGTGTAATTTCTTTTATAAATTTTTTTTGAAAATTATTGGTAATCATACAAGGGGTATTTTAGGGGATGTAATTACTAAAAATCAGAAAGCATTTGTACCAAGGAGGCTTATTCAAGACAATATTCTTATTGTTCATGAAGCATTTCACTACTTGAAAATTAGAAGAAGAGGCAATAAATATGAATCAATTGTTAAAATTAACATGAATAAGGCATATGATAAAGTAAAATAAAGCTTTTTGCAAGTTGTACTGTTGAAGAAAGGCTTTTATGAAGCATATATGATAAAAATTATCAAGTGTATAGCCTCATTGGGCTTTAATTGTCTTCTTTCAAGTCACAAAATTTCTTCAAAGAAGTTTAAGATAAGGAAATATTCTTTCACCTTATCTTTTCATAGTCAGCACTAGTGTCCTCCTTAGGATGATAATTGATCACATAAATCAAGAGAAATTGGTTGGGATTAAGCTATCTAAAGCCTGCCCTTTACTTTCTCATTGTCTGTTTGCTGATGATCAAGTCTTTTTTCTTAAAGCTAGCAAAGATAATTGCCAAATGATGAAGAGTATTATTGATAAATATAGTGTATTCTCTAGTCAATTTGTGAATTTTAATATATCTTGTATCTCTTTCTCTATTAATACCTTACAAAATTTTAGACAAAGATTTGCAACATCTTTAATGTCTTTATTGTTGATTCTCTTAGTTGTTGCTTGGTTTCACTCATTCTTTAGGAGAGGCTCAAGCCTAAAGCTCTTGTTTTTGTTTGAGATATAGTTCAAAATGAGGTTTAAGACAAGAAGAAAGTGATGTTATCTCAAGCAAGCAAGGAAGTGCTAATTAAATTTGTTACTAATACCATACCCTTTTTTTTAATGTCTTCCTTTAAATTCCCTCAAAAGCCTTGTTGTGAACTTGATAGCATCATAGCAAAATTTTGATAAGGTCAACATAATAAGGGAGGATCCATTGGGTTTCATGGAAAAAGCTATCTTTGCCAAAGAAAAATGGAAGCTTAAGTTTTAAAGATTTTAAAAACTTTAATAATACCCTTCTAGCAAAACAAGCTTAGCAGATCTTGGTTTCTCCAAACAAGTTATGGGTACGCATTTTAAAGGGAATTTACTTTCCACGTTCTAACTTTTTTAATTCAAAGAAAAGCTTTAGAACATCTTGGGCATGGTCAAGCATTTTGGCATGTCAAGATTTTTTTGGCTAAAGATTTATGTTGGGTTATTGAGAATGGTGTGCATGTTAATCTGTGGTCAACCCTAGATTCCTAAATTGCAAAATTTTAAACTCTTTTCCATTGCCCTTTTTGAACAAGTACAAGAAAGTTGTATGGCTAAATATATCACTAATGGTCAGTAGGGATCTTTCATCAATTGCAAATTGGCTTTCAAGTGAGGAAATCAATGCTATCAAAAGTATAAGCATCCCTTATTTCTTAAGAGTGGATAAATTAGTTTGGACTTATGCTAAAAATGATAGCTATTTAGTTAAACAGGGCTACCAAAGAGTAGTGTTTTTGTCAAAATCAATGGAGAATAAACCTGCTAGTTCTTCCTTTCAAGTATCTTCTGGCTTATAACCTAATATTTGGAACTTAAAATTCCTGTTAAAAGTGAAACATCTTGTGGCACCTTTGCACAAACTCTATTGCTTTAAAATAAATTTATGTAAAAGAAAATATGATGTTAATCCATTTGTCCAAGTTGTTATATGAAATTGAAGTTGATTGAACATCTTATAATTTTGTGTCATTGGGATGAACAAGTGTGGTTTTGTAGTCCTTTATCTCTTAAAATTGATAATTATCCTATTTTTAAATTAGAGGCTTGGATTGCTAAGATTTTTCTTAATGTCTTGTTGGGAGAATTTGAGCTAGCCTAATTTGCAATGTTATATTGGTTTGTGTAGAAGGGTAGATGTAGAAAAGCATTTGATAATTCTTTATTGGATCTTTTGAGTAATATGCAATTGGCTGTTAGCTCTCTTTTGAATTTTGGTCAGTTAACAAGTTGTTTAATAGCATTGATTTGTCTCAACTTGATATTGCTATTGATAAAGTTAGTTGGTGTCCACCTATGGCTAGCCAATTTAAAATTAATACAAATGATTGTTTTAATGCAAAGATTGGTAAAGCTAGCTTTGGTGTTATTATGATACACAATAAAGGAAATGCCATTGAATGGTGGAGTGATGGAGTGTGTTTTCTATAGTTATAGCTAAAAGTATTACTTTGAAAAAAGGCATTCAATTGGCATTAGATCTTGATATCTCTAATGCCATTTTTGAATCTCACTTGAAGGAATTGATAACTTCTATCTTGGACTCTTTTATCTCACTTAGTTAGAGGTGGTCATAGATTTTGGAAGACATAAGTGCTTATAGAATACTTTTTCAATCTTGTTCCTTTATGTGGGCCTCTAGATCAACAAAAAAGGTAATCAATTGGTTTGTTAAGTATAATAAGAGGATGTGCCTCTTTGGTTGGGTGTTTACTCCCTCATCCTTTTTTTTTTAACCATTATTGCTCAAGATTTTGTTTCTTTTAGACAGGATGTTGGTTAATATTTGTTTCTTTTCTAGTTTATTGTATTCTATGTTTGTTTTAGTTTTGTTGTAAGACTCAGTTATCTGTTTTATGGAATTGTCTTTGGCAAAAAAAAAATGATTATAAAAAATGATGCATTCAAAAGAATCCAACATTCTAAAAAAATTGGATTCTTGTAAGATACAAATGTTTTTAAAATATTAAAAGACTATTTTGCTTATTATTCTCCTTATACACTCTCAAGAATAATAAGTAAATAAAAATAATAAATAATAAATAAAATGATGAATGATAAATATAATATATATATTATCAAATAATAAAATAAATAAATCATATAACAACAACAATATATAAAAATAATATAAATATATAAAACGTTGATAGGAGTATTTTTAAAAAATTGTCAACGATTTCTACTAAAAATGTTAAATTCCTAAAAATGTAGCAAAATATCTTCAAGATTATTTATAACGTAACAAATATAAGCATGTTATATTTTTGGGAATTTGAATATAAAATTCTACTACCAAGTCCCTTTTAAGTATCACTTTAAGATTATTGTTCTTTTTGATAAGTTGACTTCCTATCACCTTACTGTCAATAAAAGCACTAACTGATATAATTTAAAGTAAAAAACATATCTTTTTGGATTAGAAAACTTTAAGATTTTAAGTACCATAATAAGCCTTACTATTATCCAATATATATAAAAAAATGTCAATCAACATAAAAATAATCTCTTAGTGACAACAAGTAGCTTAATTAGTAAGATCATATCTTAGAATGTTAGAATGTGAATATAATGAAATTTTTAATTGGTTATTCTTAGAGAAATAGTCTATTTTATTTAATAGCTAAACCTATTACATACCACATTTATGTCTCTTAAATTTTTTAAAATTTTTTAAAAATAACCTTCCCAAATTGTTACATAACACATTATTTAAATATCATAAGAATATTATAGCTAAAGCAATATCTATAATAATCATTTATGAAAATTAAATAATGCCAGATGAAATTATCAAAAAATTGTAATATCCATATTTTTAAATATTAAAACAAATTAAAATGTACTTTTCATATTGCTAGTACTAAAAAAATAATTTAGTTAAGTGCTTGATTAAATTAGCATAGTTGAGTAGCATATAAAAAAGGGAACTTGAGGATTGACCTAATCATTATAAGTTTAGCATGATTTCTTATGTAATCATGCTTTGTTTAAGTATAACAAAGATTATGAAGTTAATGAAGGCATAAAATATAAATGATGACCTATCATGGAAAGTGATTACCAATTAAGGAAGACACTATCAATTTAGTAGAGGTTATGAAGTTACTAGAAACATAAAATATTAATAATGGTTTATCATGGGGAGCAGTTATCAATTAAGGAAGTCTCTATAAAAAGGGAAAGAAGGCTAGAACACAAAGACATAGTCAAACCATACAAAAAATTATTCAGCAACTTATTTTTATCTTTGCTTTTATGCATCTTTATTTATGGTTTTATTTATCCATTTTATTTACACTTTTTGTCTTTTATTTTTAATATTTTACTATTTTTCTAACCTATTATCAAAATTGCTTAGTTTCTTTAAGGTTTTTCTATCATCATTCATTATTGCTTGAGTTATCAATATTTAATCAATTTGAAACAACATATTTTCAACCCCCAATCTCATTTATCTTCATCATTTTTAATTTATTTCCATTTAGAACATCCTTTTACCTAGGTTTAACTACATTTAGGACCTAGGAGAACTTATTTTTAGAAAGTCATGTCTCATCTTTATGAGTCACTTATAAAACAGGGACCAAAGGGAGTTATGAGTTATTCGAGATTCTTTCAAACGGCTATATGTCTTCAATTGATTGGCTAACAAGGATTTCAACAAAAAACCCCTAACACATTTTTGGCACACTTGGTGGGACCATATAAGTTCCAAATGTTTCCTTATTTATGGAGGTTATCAATGGTTGAACAACTACTTATTTAACGGAGATATAGCTGCAAAAGATACTTATCATATGCTTAAGAAAACTAGTAGAGCAATTGCATGAGATGAGGATCACTCCAGATCATTCCACATTTATGATGGTCATAATACCATTATTAAAACATTATGTGATGAAAGGTATATAAAAGTGTATGCCAATGATACTTGCCATATTTGTAGAAATCATGAAGATTATGATAGTTAACAAACTTCATGGTAAGTGAGAAAGAGAAAGAGCAACTATAAGGTAAGATTAGGGGTAGGTTGTACCGAGTGAAGGAAAATCATTTAATATTATGACAATTCTTAGCTTTCTAGTAGCTAAAATGAGTTAGTTGAAACCTACACTTTTAGTTAGGATTCATTAGTTAAGACTTGTAGTTATTGTCAGAATTCATCAACTAAGACTCGCAACCATAGCCAAAAATCATTAGCCATTACTTATGGTTATAGTCGAGATTCAACAATTGGTACCTATAGTTGCAATTAGAATTCATCAGTTGAGACTTGTAGCTATAACTAAAAATCATTAGTTGACACCAATTATTGTAGTCAAATTTAGTTACTTGATACTTGCAATTATATTTGAAATTCATTAATTGATACTAATAGCTATAGTCAAAATTCATTAATCAACACCTACAACTATATCTAAGATTCATCAATAAATGCCTGTAGCTATAGCCAAAATTCATTAGTAAAAACCTATAGTTGTGGTCATAATCCATCAATTGATGCTTCTAACTATAGCTAGAATTCGATAATAAATGTTTGCAACTATAGTTCAAACTGAACAACCGATTCTTATGGCTATGACCAAAACTGAGGCCTATAGCTATGATCACAATTTGATAGCCAATACTTGCAGTTGTGGCCATAATTCAATATTTAATGCCAATGCTTGTACTTGGTACACCTTAGCCAAGTGCCTTAGCTTATGTGCCTCCACAATAGATTATCTTTTCTATAATAGTGTAACCTCCATAAGGCCCTTATGCCCAAATGCAAGCTATCTCACACCATAGGCCAATTGACATGCAAAATAGAACTAAGATAGATCTAGATATGGTGGTAGAAGTTATAAAGAAGAATTTTGGATTCATACCCAAGTATAGAAACATGTCAATTTACAAGAAACTGTACCTAAAATTAGTAGAGCGGATTATACCATTATTAAAAGATTTGAAATGCCTATTTTTTTTAACTTAGTGAAGATAACCAGTCAATAATGGAGCACATTAGGCATTTTTTGGCTCAATGCAGAAAGGTCAACCATAATGAGTTTTGCAAGCTATAGTTGTTTCCTTTATTCTTAACCCACACTACATTCACATGGTATACTAGCCTAACACCTAACTTAATACAAAATTGGCAAGAGATGGAGAAGTTATTCTATATGCAATTTTAAGACAAAGTCACTATCTTTGATGTTTTGGCATTAAACCAAAGTGAATGAGCTAGTCAAGGAATTGATTGAAAGTTTGAAAGAATGAAAAGTAAGTGTAATGTGCACTTGTCGGAGACTGAAATGGCAAGGATGGTAATGAGATGAATGGACTTAGTCTTAAAAGAGATGTTGATCATACATGATTATTTTGATATAATAGATTTAGCCACAAAAGATTCTAAGATGGAACATTTTATTAAAGAGAAAGAGTATGAAAAAGCTGTCATAACTCTAGAAGGGCCTTATAATTTTCATCTTTAAGGCTAAAGAGAAGCCAAAAATAGTTGTTAAGTTAAAAGAAAAGGAGGATTTTTAAGTAGTTAACATAAATATGGTCAAGATTGTAAGTAGCAAAGTTATTCATATGCAGTCTTGAGATTATCTAAGGGCAAAAAAGGATGTCTTAAGTTAGCTAAGAAGGATATGGCAATAGATCCTAATCCATTTTTAAGGGTAGCCTCAACTAACAAGGTGTTGGTTATTCAATTGCTTTCTAAATCCTTAATTGTTAAAAGAGAAAGGTTGAGTCTCAAGGAGAAGGTAAGCCAAAGTCAAGCTACATGAATGGGAAGATGATGCCTTTCAGTGTCCTTGCTGAAGCTAACTCATACCAAAAGGCATGAAAGGGCCAAAATGTTAGTACTAAAAAAGCAATAATTTAGTCAAGAGCTCGACTAAATTACCTAAGGGCCTTCATAATTGAGTAGCCTAGAGAAAGGAGAACCTAAGGCTTAACCCAATTAATATAATTTGAGCATGATTTCTTATATTCTATTTAAGCATAAAAAAGGTCATAAATTTAGTGGAGGCATACATATAGATGATGGCTTATTAGGGGGAGCGATTATAGGATAAGGAGGCCACTATCAAGTTAATGGTGGCATGAAGTATGGATAATGCCTATCATGAGAAGTGATTATTAGCTAAGGAAACCTTTATAGGGAAGAATGCCAGAACACAAGGACATAGCTAAACTATACAAGAAACTATTTAGCAACTTAATTTTATCTATACTTTATGTATATTTATTTTTAGCTTTGCTTTATTTACTCCTTTTATGCCCTTTATTTCCAGTACTTTACCCTTATTTCTAACTTATTATCAAAGTTGTTATTATTTTCTTTGAAGTTTTTTTTGTCATCATTCGTTATTGCTTGAGTTTGTATCACTATTTAATTATTTTGAAGCAATATATTTTCAAAAGCTTTTTGACATTAATATAGTAAAAAAAAAAAAACTGGGCCACCAAAACTTTTTTTTCATATACTTAAAATTTTATTTTATTTTTATTAATGAGTTGCGGCATCTTAGATGACGTGACCTATATATAATTTTTTTAATATTTAATTTATTTTTTTATTTTTTTTATTTAAAAAATAAATTTAAATTTAATATATTTATTATTAAATTTGAAATTATCTACAAAAGTATAAATTAAATTTTTTATTTTTAATTATAATTGAAATTATTTTAACTAATTTTAAAATATATAATTTATTATTATGATTATTTCTTCAACATTTTGAATTTTTTCATTTCAAATAAATTATTAGATTTATTATTTTTTAAACAATTTGAATTGAATTAAATTTATTTTTATTTTTATTTGTCATCTAATTTTTGAATTTAAATTTTTTATATTTATTTTATCCAATTTTTTTAATTTCTTCATTTAAATCAATTACAAAATTTTGAATTTAAAATTTCAATTCTTTGTAGTTATTATATATATTAATTCGCTAATTTCTTTAAAATCTTTAATTTTCAGTCCTTGAGTGTCTTATTCAATTTAAAATTATCTTAAAAAATTATAATTTAATTTGTAAAAATTTTAATTGATACAGACATGTGTTTGACAAATAATAAATGTATATACTAATTATTAAAAAATTATGTGAATTATTAATATTTATACCTACTCATTATAAAAAAAATTATATAAATTATTTATTCTAATTTTTAATATTCATGAATATCAAATATTTGTAAGACTATAAAAATACTTAACATAACAAAAACACATGTCAATATGTTGGATCGACCTATATTTTTGTTATGTTAAGTATTTTTATAGTCTTACAAATATTTGATATTCATGAATATTAAAAATTAGAAGAAATAATTCACATAATTTTTTTTATAATGAGTAGGTATAAATATTATTTGTCAAATATATGTTTGTATCAATTAGAACTTTTACAAATTAAATTATAATTTTTTAAGATAACTTTAAATTTAATAAGACATTCAAGAACTGGAAATTAAAGATTTTGAAGAAATTAATAAATTAACATATATAATACCTACAAAGAATTAAAATTTTAAATTCAAAATTTTGTAAAAAAATTTTAAATTATGTAATTGATTTAAATAAATAAATTAAAAAAAATTGGATGAAATAAATATAAAAAATTTAAATTTAAAAATTAGATGATAAATAAAAATAAAAATAAATTTAATTCCATTTAAAATTTTTTAAAAATAATAAATCTAATAATTTATTTGAAGTGAAAAAATTCAAAATGTTGAAGAAATAATCATAATAATAAATTATATATTTTAAAATTAGTTAAAATAATGTAAATTATAATTAAAACTAAAAAAATAAAATATTTAATTTACATTTTTGTAGATAATTTTAAATTTAATAATAAATATACTAAATTTAAATTTATTTTTAATAAATAAAAATAAATTAAATATAAATAAAAAATTATATATGAGTTACTACATCTCAGATGCCGCGACCTATTTAAGACAAAATAAAAATATATTTAATTGGGTCGCAACATCTGAGATGTCGCAACCCATTAATAAAAAAATAAAAAATAAAAATTTAAGTTTGGAGAAAAAATTTTGACGACCCAATTTTTTGGTTTTTTTTTATATTAACGTCAAAAAGCCTATTTTCAAATCCCAAGTTTCTTTATCTTTGTCCTTTTTAATTTATTCCTATTTAAAACCTTTTTTTACCTAAGTTCTATTATGTTTAGAACCTAAGAGGATTCATTTTATGAGAGCTAGAGAGTCATGTCTTGTCTCCATTATTTACTCATCAAACAAGAACCAAAGGAAGTTATTTGATATTTATTTGTACAGCTATTCGCCCTTAACCAATCAGTTGACATGAATTTCAATAAATCCCCCAACACAAATGAAACTAAATGAAATATAAATTCAATGGTCAATTTATTTTTTGAAAGTTGATCTTAATGCTATTTTTGATATTATGATTTAATAATACTTAGATTAGTTATGTCTATCTTTATTAAATTCATATTTATAATCCCTTGAAAGAAAAACTTGTCATTTATATTGGAAGTAGGGAAATATTTATTACTTATTGTCTTAAATCTTAAAGTTGATAAAATTTAATGCCTAAAAGTCAAAATATATAATCCTAAACAAGATCAGGAGTATCAATTTATTATTAAATTAAAAAAAAAAGATGAGAAGAAAGAATCAAAGAAAACATTGATTCAATAGTAAAGCTTGTTATTTGCTATTTTTTTAACCCTAAATATGATAGTGATGAAGAAAATTAATCATAATCATAACTTTCATGGATCTTCATGCATGAAGCATACTAATTCAAGGTTCATCAATTTAGTACAAACCAAATATTAGGAAAAAAAAAACAAATACGATTTAGTTATGGTAAGCTAGTAATACAACCAATATGAATTCTTTGCAGCTCAAGGATAAATTTACATGGTACAAGTGGAGAAAATAGACATAAAATGTGAGGCTAACTATTTAAAAATAACTTCTAACATTGAAAACTTTTAGTTTTTCTCTTTCCAACTATATGAGTACAGTAATGTAAAGGATTCCCTTACATAATAAAATGTGTCTTGATTCTTCCCAACTTTAGTTTATGTATGGTGCCTCCTGGTTCCATACTAATTAACTTTTGAGTATTGATGCCTTTTTTTTTTTTTGCCACAATGTTGATGCATGGGTATGTGATAATGAGTTATAACTACTAAATCTTTCATTAATATTCTCATTATATCTGTTTAAAAAATCATTCCATTTAAAAAAAGTGAAATGCTTACATATTTTTAAAAAGATTTGACCTTTTTAAACTTGGACACCTTTTAAAAATAGTAAAATGTATCACTTTCATCTTAAAACTCTAAGATTATTGTTAATTTTGTCCTATATATTTATTTTGTGTTAATACATAATTATCAAAATTTTTAATATTATTCTAAATGTTAATTCCATCAATTAGATAAACAAAAAATTGATGAGATATTATTGTAAGCAAACTAATGGCTAGTACCTAAAGTAGATTGTACGTTGTCTACATACATATATTACGCTGGCTAGCCTAATCTCATGACCCTAACTCCTAAACGAGGTCATTTTAATTTTTCTATCTCAAACCATCTGTTATAAAGCAAGCATTCTTCTTTTAGGTAGAAAGCCAAATATGATAAAGTCCTTAATTCAAAGTTTAGGATTTGACCTGTAATAACCCATCACAACTTTCATTAATTTAAATGGCAAAGTTAGTGTTTAAGATAATATTAAGAATTTTGACAAACACATAAAACAAAATGGATTAAAAAAATAAATATTTAGGATAAAGTTGATAGTAACTCCAACTTTTTGAGATGAACAAGGTATTTTTACCGTTTAAAAATTGATAAAGGTCAAGCAAATAATATCAACCCATGATTAGCTCGATTTTTGGAGAATTACTGGGATTCCACTAATAAAAAATAATCTTAAATGTCAGATCTTTATATTAAATTCTTCAATTACTTTATAACATGTGAAAAAAAATCTCTTTTGAAGGGATCAAGAATATGCTGTTGAGTTGAAAAAAATGTTTATATCTTGTATTTTTATGGGAAAAATGCAAATACTACTTCAACTTTAAACCATTTACAAATATTCTCCCAATTTTAAAAAATAAAAAATATTTCTGTCAATTATCACCCTTTAAGTTTTAAACTCTTCTATTTATTTATTTTTTCATTAACTCCATTAATAAACATGCCACATTAGACTCCGTCTAACTAATATGTTGTTTCCAAGTAAATAAAAGTATACCACATCACAAATGACAGAACTTGGTAAGACATTTCCGTTAAATAAGTTAAACGAGAAATAAATAAAAGTGTTTAAATCTTAAAAGGTAATATTCTCGGGACATTTGCAAATAGCTTAAAATTGAAATAAGTATTTACATTTTTGCTAATTGTTATTAACAAACTTAACAAACTATCAACCCACTACATCTAATATACTAAGCTTTTGATTTGTACGATAGTTTCAAATGTTGACTGCGATTGGCCCTGTGGGGCCTGGAGGCTACAGTGATAATGTGTAAAGCATGCCACAGACTGAAGGTGAATGTTACCTTTCATCAGAGTTATCGAACACTTCTGCAGATTGATCTTATTCTAACAGAAATACTGGTCAAAGTAGAGAAATATTAGCAAGCTTCAAGTTCATCCACGAATTAACAATTCTAACACATTTGATTGAGTTGAGAAGCATAGAAATTCATTCATGTCCAAAACAAAGTGACGACATAGAAAGAAGGAAGTGACTGGCTTTTAATTTTTTTTCCCCCGTATATTATGCTGTTAACTCTCTTCTACATCTTCTTCAACAATTTTTTGGCCAGACATCTTTAACAATGACGAAGTTGATTAAGAACATTGCACGCAAACTAGGACTTTGAGAAAGAAAGTAAAAGACGTGGCAGTTTCTCGTTTGGTTTACTTTTCTTTACGAGTAATCCACAAAGTAAATCTCAAGGGTCTGGCATAAGAGATGCAGACACCATAAGTAAACAATGGTAGCTTCCTTTTTTCTTTTTTTTTTCAAATATTAATAAAGCTCCATCATCAGCTGCAAAATCAACAACACAGCAATTCTAAAATGACTAGGGTTGGCCAGACAAAGCTACAGAAAACCTGTTCTAATATTGCATATTCACCATCAGGTAAAACATAATTTGTGAAATTTGTTCTTGAAACTGTTCAGACATAATATAGCAATATATAAATATGTATACACACATTATTCAAATAGGCAAAAACTATTAACCTCTAATTTCACTATACCTGGTGGAATAGTTTCAAGCATATAGAGGTTTCTCCAGAAAACTTTTTACCTTTTGCTGGATTTTGAATTAAGGCATGAAAAGAGTTTTGATATAAATCTCAAGCAGCTGGCATGAGAAATGCAGACATCAAGAGTAAACAATGGTAGCATTTTTTCAAGTATTAAATATAAAGGCCCATTATCAGCGTGCAAAATCAGTAGGACAACAATTTTATAATGCAGGTAATACATTTGAGTTGGCAAGAAAAGGCTACAAAAAACCTGTTCTCATATTTAGAATCACTAGCAGCTAAAACAAACTCTGAAATTCGTTCCTGAAATTGTAGAGACATAATACGTACATTTAAATAGGCAAACTATTAACCCCTAATTTCACTCTACCTGGTGGGATAGTTTGAGGAATATAGAGGGTTCTCCAGAAATGTTTAACAACTTTTGCTGGATTTAAATCCCCCTCCCTCTCTCGTTTTGGGCAAGCATAGTTCTTGTCAAATAATTTATTTTCTTCTAGTAATTCATTATCATCATAAAACTTGAAATGATCTTAATAGATTGCTTTGTATGAACTATCTGCATATAATCACAAAAGCAGAGCAGAATTAGACATCATACGATTACTGAGTTCTCATGGCTAAAGTAGTAAAATCGACCTCAAATTGTTGTTGTATTTGTATATATATAAAAAACTTGCCCTCACTGTCATACCTTAGAATGCGACCGCATGACGCCTTTAACAAAGAATTTCATTTTTCAAAATGTAATTGAAAACCGAAAATCAAAATTGAAATAAGATAAAGTAATGGATAGGGTTCAGGAGTCGCCACCAAAATTTTAATTTTTTTTAAGGCAAAACTTTGGAAAAACCTTTATTTAGAAAATGGTCTATAAACCAGAAAATGAATCCGGGAGTCGATTGTGAGTGGGGAAGGTGTTAGGCACCCCACTACACCCGTTACTAAGAACGGTTACCCTAAGTTAGTTGTGCAAAAGTGAAATGGCCTAAGTTCTATTTTTATTCTCCCTACAAATCATATGCAAAATAGGAATAAAGAAATTAAAGGAAATAAAGTTAAAAGTAGCAAAGGAAGTCAATAATAAAACGCAAAGAAATTTAATAATTGAAATAAAAAGGAAACAAAAGGAAGTTAAAGAAAAATATTATATTTACAATAGCGGACTTGACCTAGAATGAAAGCCTAGGGCTTACGTACCCTTCAAGAGGGATCAAAGTCCACGTAGTTCGTTTGAGGTTGAATTCAGGTAGATGTTTTATTTTGTTATTATTATTATTATTATTTTGGTCTTTTGTTATTTTTGTTTAGCTTATATTTGATTTCTAATTTTTGATTGGTTTTGTTTTGATTTTCAATTCTTGATTGATTTTGGTTCTTTTTTTTATTGTTTTGTTTGATTTTTAATTAATTTTATTTCGTTTTTTCTTTCTTTTTTTTTAAATTATTATTTTATAATTTTTTTTTGCGAAAACACAGAAAATAAAATTGCTTTTTCCTTTAACAAGTTTTAAAATTGGCGAAAGTGTCTTAATTTGCCAAAGGTAAATTCATTTTTGCTTTTCTTGTATTTTTGATTTTTCTTTCCTTTTTGTCTTCTTTTTTGGTTTTCATCCGATTTTTTAGTTCCTGTTTTTATTATCCCCTTTATTGTTCTTTGATCTTATTTTTTGTTTTCTATTTTTCTTTCTTCTTTTTATTTTGTGCTCTCTTTTTTTTGCGTTTTGTTATTATTTTTTGTTTTTTGTTTTTTGTTTTTTATATTTTTTGGTTTTTGTTTTTTTTTTGTTTTTATTTGTTATAGTTTCATTTTGTTGTTTGTGTTTTTTTTTCTTCTTTTTTTTTATTTTGCATTTTGTTCGATTTTTTTTGCCTTGGTTTTATTTTGTTTTCAATTTTGATCTTTCTTCTTCCTTTTTTTTTTCTTTTTTGCAAGGTTGGGATCAAATTTTATTTCCAGTACTGAATTTTGCTTAATCATGTTGGAAGCTTTTATTTGTTTTTTTTTTCTTTTTAATATTGTATTACTATTATTATATAAAAAATTTTTTGTTGTTTTTTTTTTATGATTTTTGTATTTGTTTGTGATTTTTCTTAATTAAACTCTTTTTCCTATACTCACTCATTTATCTGTTATTATTGTTTTGACCCTTTTTTCGTTTTTGTTTTGTTTTGTTTCATTTTGTTTTTTTTTTTAGAACCAATTTTACAAGAGAAGTCTACTTTGTTTTTTCGTTTTTTGCAAGAGATTTTTCCTTAAACAAAGGATAAAATATTTTCTTTTCTAGACTCAAAAATGATTTTTTTTTACGAAAAGGTTTAATCCTCTTTTAATTTTTGATTTCTTTTTTTTGAAGTTTCCTTAAAGGGTTCTATTAAATGGGGTCATTGAAACCCAAAATGTCGGAATATGAATTTGAAGCCCAAAAAGCACCAAGGAGGCCTAATTGCCACACATGGCTTTTGATTTGTAACTATGTGCCTGGGGGGACAAAAAATCCCACATGGCAATCTAATGCGAAAATTAACGAGATAAAAATAAAATTAAATAAAATCAAAATAAAAAATGAAATCAAAAATAAAAACAATAAACTAAAAAAAATGAATTTGCAAGTGTGTGCTGAGTGTTTAAATCTTCTTACTACATCATTCTTGAACCAATTTACAAGAGTGGAAAGACAAAAAGTAAAAAAAAGAAAAAAAACGAAAAAAAAATGTACAATGCACAACCTGACTTTGATTGCTCTTTACTCTTTCCTTCTCTCGGCGTCAGGAAGTGAACGTTTCTTCCTTCCCTTTTGCATTCACGGGATAACCAATCCACATGTATTGGAAGCTTGACTTCCCCTCAAACGGGAAACCCAGCAAACTCAAGCATCAAGTAAACAGGTAAAGGAGTAGCAAATAAATTTTGAATATCCAATGAACAAAAGAGGAAGGTCCCATATTTTAACTGGCTAATGTATCTAAAACCCGGAATTCCATACAAGAGGCAGAGTAAGATACAGATTCATATCCAGTTTTTCACAGTGGTATGCCTAACAATGTCACACAGCAGGGAAAATAAACAGCCAATCCACCAGACTACCGGTGTTTATCATGGAAGGTCTAACGTATGACTCTATGCACTTGAATGACAACATCTTAATTGCATATTTTGTGAGAAAACAAAAACCGAAATCAGGAAACGTGTTCAAATCAATAGTATGACTAGCAGCAGCCCTCAATCAAAGCTATCTTTATTTTCATACAGAGGTAAACCCATATACACAGGGCCATTCATAATCCTCGAGGATTCTAACTCTGACCTCAGATTCAGAAGCCTCACAGAAATTCATTCAAAGACTCTACCATCAGAGATTGTTTATTAAACAGTAACCTTAAGCAATTAAATAGATTCAGTCCCAATATCCTAACCTAACAACCAGAATGAACTTGCCCTCAATAACCCAACACAGAATGTGTCAACGTGTTTACAGCACAAAGAAACAGGATCATATAGCAAACAGGGGGAATGCAACACGAAAAGTAAAATTGATTGTAGAACATTCAGCACCCAGATTCAGAACACACCCACACCCCTCGGATCCTAGGATGATGAAAAAAAGAAGTGGAGGAAATATACCTTTGGAGTTTTGAGGATCAAGTGAATTTCTCCTTAAGCCGAAATGCCGCTACTATCTGCTCTCGGTTCAGTTCAACCTTCTGATTGTTGTCTTCCTCCCTTCCTCCCTTCGATAGCCCTCGATTTTCCGGCTCGCCTTCGCTCGACTGCCTTCTGTCTCCTTTCGAAAAAGAAAACTCCTTCTCCTCTCAACTTCCTCGTTCCATTTCTCCGTTTCTCTCAGTCCTTCCCCTCTCTATTTTTGGTTCGAAAACCTATTTTTCGAATCCGAAAATTTCTTCCTCCTTTGGTTTCACTTTCCCTTCCTCGGTCTCCCTCGTTCTCCTTCTTCACTGAGCCTTCCTCACACTCCGCCTCTTTAATCTTGAATCTCTCTCAACCCGGAAAAGAAAAAAAAAACCTCCCTCTCAGAGTCTCTCCCTCGGCTTTTATAGATGCTCCATCTGGTCCCCCTTACGCCCTGTACCCCTCTGCTCCACTATCCACCAGCGTGTGCTCGCGCACTCCCTCATACCGTCGCTTCGCCTTGCTCCTGCAGGAGTCGCGCGAGGTACTGCCAGGCAGACGAAGGGAGGGGGGACCAAGGCATCTCTCTCCTGCTACTTCCAATCACTTTTCTCGTGTCTCTCCATTTGCTGCCGTTTCTGTTGCTGGAGAGTACGGGATCATCAAAGGCCTGGGGGGGACCAGAGGCGTGTAGGGTTTTTCAGTTTTAGGCTCCTCTTCTCCTTCCTGGAGTCCGTCCCTCATTCGAGTTAACGGGCAGTGCGTCTGGGATTGTGGGCTGGGCAAGGTGGGCCTCCGTTTTGTCCAAGCCCTATTTCCTTCCTTCCTTCTTCTTTTTTTTTTCTTTGTGTGTGTTGGGCTCTTTCTTTTTGGTCCAGTTTCTAAACCGGTTCTGGGTTGGGCTTGGTTGGAATCCGGATTGGCCTGCTCTTGACTAATTTTGGACTTTTAATTTATTTTTTAGATTTTGTTATTTTTTGTTGTTTTTTTTTGGTTTCCTTCTTTATATATATATATATATATATATTATTTTGGTTTTTCTTTCCTTTTTTTTTATCCTTTTCGATGATTTTTTTATTTCTTGTTTTTGTTTTTTTTTGTTTTGTTTTTTTTAATCATTATTATTTTTTGGTTTTTTTTATATATATTTGCCTTTAGCTTTTTTTTTGTGGATTTTACTTTTTTTTTCTAATTCATTTTTCTGGTCTCTTTTTTTTTGCTTTTCTAAATCCATTTATTTTGAATTTTAGTTACTCCCTTTCTGACCTTTCTTTTTGGGTTAATATTTTAGATTGATAGGCTTTTATTCCTATTTTGCATATTTTTTATTTTAAGTTCTTTCTTTTTTGATTTTTGATTTTTGATTTGATTTAAAAATATAAAAAAACTTATTAAACTAAAGGGACTTGTTTATTTTTATATATATTTTTATTAGTTTGATTTCATTATTATTTTGGAGTATGTCCGGACGAAATACGGTGTTCACACTCACATTGTGATAGACATCGAATATATTTTTCTTACTTAGAAAACTGACAAGTAAAAGATTTAAAACTCAATAATGAATAAAAACTCAATATCTCTATTTCTGTTTGTCCTGGGGAAAGAAGGGGGGGGTGAGGAGAGATTGCCTCACTGATCAGTTGACACTAGTAAGACTGAAGCATGCAGCAGCACTCTTCAATTCATTCTTAGCAACATGCTAGATGCACTTTCTCGTATCTTTCAGCAATTCTTCAGAACTGCAGGCAGATAAACACAGAATCAAATGTGATCATTTCATTTTCAGAATTATTTTTTATCACAATATGCAAAAGATATTACATTAATCTGATGTAAAAAAAAAAAATGATCTATATATGTATCTTGACTCATAAGCCTCCTTGGAATAAATGTATGATAGTCTATCATCAATAGTATCAAAAAAAGGATGGATCTCATCATAATCTTCAACAACTTCTTCTTGTGGGATGACTAGGGGCTGCAGGCAACCAACTGGGATTGCATTGCCATGGAAGTGCTATTGTTATTTCCATATGGATGCCGAACCCACAAATGATTTGTGATATTATCCTTAGAATCCATGTAAAGGGAGTTATTGTAAGCCTCATTGTTGCTCTTTGAGAAAGAATGTTGTTGCTACTGAGACAGAGGCGAAGTAGCAGCCACTATATTGTTGTAATTATGTGGATGAGGAATATGATTGAACAGTTGGAGGGCATTTGCGCAAGGTGTCATACCCAACTCTGATTGAGAAGCCACATGATCCTCAGGCAGATGATGCTGGTAATGCTGCCTGCATATCTCAAGTTGCTGATGAACAGCATGAAGCTCCTCTTCCATCTGCCATATCTGGTAACGGAGCCTGGAAATTTCCTCTCAGCAGCCATGAACAGGGTACTTGTCCCTAATATTTGCTTAGCAGATGATGGAATCCATGGCTATTTTCTTCTGACCAGGCACCCAGTTCTTCAACATCTTTGACATTCTGAAATATCTTTGGTTGGTCTGCTGGGAAATATGGATCAAGAAGGCATTCAGCTGTGCACTTTCTTCTCTGGTATTTGCAAGCTGCACAAGCCTGGGTTGTGCCACCCTTAAGGATCATATTTCCACCACTTTGTGTGTGTGTGTGCGCATCCAAATGTTTCAATTTCAAATTCTCAATCAATGCCTTTGATTGATGAAGCAATCCCAGAATGGTAAAAGCAGATATTTGGGTAAGAGAGGAGGAAGGAAATGGTGAGAGTGAGAAAGGCCGCATTTTGATGTGAAAGAGGAGCTTGTGTTAAAATGCGGACCTGCTAGGTATGGAAAGGACTGCGTAAGATACCCCAGAATGAAGAGCAAGAGCGAAATGCTTGGGAGTTGGTTCTTTCAGGAGTGAGACCGTTAAAGGAACAGATGTTGAGAATGTGTGATAGTCCTATTCATAGCTACTTTATACTGTGGCCTCTTTTACTGCAACGTGGTTTTGCCATATTGCTTTGCAAATTTTTGGGACGTTAGTGGCTGTTTCTTCCTTTGGTGCAAAATTTGGCAACACATTCAAAGTTCAATTTTTATTTGTTATTTTTTTACCCATTATAATGTAATAAGGATCAAACAGGTCAAAACACACACACACAGTCTCTTCCATCTCGTCCCCGTAAGACAGAATAATCTCGCTTTGATTCGTAGTTGGGGTTTGTTTCTGTTATATAAATTTTTGGTGTCATATCAAATAACTAATATTTTTTTAACAGAGGGGAAGGAAAGAAGAATAGACACCTAGGAAAAGAAATAAGTTACAAAATCAGCAAATAAATTGAATATATATGTATTTATACCTCATCAAAATAAGAAGAAATCACATTCTACTTTGAAGGTTCTGGCTGCAACTGCTTCCACACTTACCGTTGAGAGAAAGGAAATCATATTCAATATCTTCTCGCCTTTATTTCATTTTCATTTCTGATAAATCAAAGACTTTTAAGAGGGTTAGATATTTATAACTGAAAATTCCCATTGTTATTGGTATGCATAAAGTGGTTTAATTTTATTGTTATCGATTTGAACATCATATAATCATCCAGGCATTATATATCTGACCAAAAATGGACCAAGATCCTTTAGAAACATATTATATATCTGGAATGATGACTTGATTAAACCCATAAATATTTACATATCTGTTTGATTGTAAAGTTGAAATATTTTATAAAAAAAAATCTCAACTTTACAACAACAAACAGTTGCATGAAAACCACATTAGGTAACTTTTTATTAAAATCTATGCTTAAATGTCCTATAGTTAATTCACTTATCTCTTATTAGCATGAATCGTCTCTAATCGTAAAGATTGGAAAGGATCTAGCTAAGGCAAAAAATAAAAATTTTCAAATAGTTTTTAAGTTTTAAATTATAATATAAAAATAAAAATTATAACTAAAACATCAAAAATTATATCTATAAGAAAAATTTATATTCATAAAATTTTAACTATACAGTACAATTAAAAAAATTTAATGTTTCTTTAGTGACAGCCTTTGACTTCACAATTATAATTTCTATCTTTAAATTTATAATTTATAACACTTAATATTTTTTTTTAAAAAAAAGAGGTTAAGAGCCCGACTAAAGAGAATCTAATCTCATCTTTTATACAAAGTCTACCTCAGAATTATGCCTCTAAAGTTGCAACTGAGGGACAAAACAGTTATATACACATAAGTTATTCAATGTAAAACAAGAGCTTAATCCATCACAATTGATGCCATTCGCAAAAATAACAGACAAATTTGGGCCAAAACTCCAATTTCTCACTAAAAGCCACAATTAGCATCTCCAGCTGGAAGAATTTAATAACTTGAACTCCACTTCTGCGGATTCAAACATATACGCCTCCTCCTCCAAAATAATAATAATAATAATAACAACAAATAAATTGGAAAAAAAATAAATTGTAAAAAGTAAACAAACTCAAACCATGGAAGCTCCTCATTTTATCGCTGCATGTTCAAATCCATGCTTGCGGCAAATTTCCATCATAGGTATCAGTGATTTTGCAGCTCCTCATTCGTGATACCGTATCACGAAAGAATAAACCTCAGATGTAGATTCACATATCAGTAAACTGCTCTTTTCCAGCCTTGGTGGCAACAAGATGTCATATTAACCAATCTAATTCTAAGCTATACACAATCTCATTCTCTTGGGGAGAAGAAGCGAGGGAAAAAAAAAATCTGAAAAAAAGAGAAGATCTCCTGCTAAAGACTCTCAATGTTCCAACGAAAATGGGCAGTCTTTCCATCTCTTGTTGCACACAGCAGAGTAACTTCCACTTGGAGTGCTTCTTTCTAAAACCAAAAAGCGCTGATTGGATGGGCACAGGAAAGGAATATCATATTCTGAAAATGGCCCCAATAAAGTGGAACGATTCCCTGTATAAAACACCGCTCTCTGGGATCTTCAATTATCCAATTTTATCTATTTATACTATAAAAGGCCTTTGCTACATGATTTCCTCCCCCGAGAACCAGTTGTTCCTATCAAAACCTTGATTTATATAATAAATTATAAATGCTATATCACAATTGAGGTATGTATACCAATAGTCGTTGATATCTCTAAACTCTCAAGTTTATTTGCCTAAGCCACTTCTCTGTAAGTAACACTAATCTACACAAAAAGGGCTCACCAAAACCCCAGTTGAATACTAAACCATGTCAAAGTCAGTGTTCTTCAGTCCAACAAATAATGTTTATCAGTTCCACCAGAAAACCAGTTTACAGCTTCAAAGAAAAGAACCTGAGGTTGAAGATGCCCCTTTTCACACATTGTAAGAACATCAGCCCATCCACCAATTACCTGGACATTGAAGAAAAAATTTAAACACGTAAAGAAGGAAAAAATAAAAAGTATCTATCCATTAAAAGATTTAGCTCACCTTAACTGTCTTATCATCATACATAACCCATTGTTCATGGTCATGGCTATAGGCAAAGCAATGATAATGATGTTGCCCATAGTAGGAAACCTGAAAAGTTTCACATCATATATTAGGCACAAAAATGGTGTAGGAATTGGAATATGAAGAAAATGTAGAACAAATACCATATTATACTGAGTAAATACATGGGCACAAGAGAGATGCAACTATTTTCCCATGCAACACGACAAAGTGGTACTGCATGTAATAAAAATTGGACAGATGGATACAATAAGATTAAATATGAGAATCATATTTGTATTACATAGTGTATAAATGAGAAATTCACAGTTTGATGGAGTCCTTTCAGGGATTCACTTTAAAACTCGTTAATTTATAAAATAAAAAGTGATATAAGAAGCTACTTAGGTAAAAACTTAGCGGTAGAGATAAGCAAGAAAGAAAAATGAAGATTATATGGCTTAAGCTTCCAGCTCTCCCTATCTCTTGTGGAAGCACCATGCTTTCAAATCTGATTCAAATTTTGAATTGTGAATAAAATATCAATATTGTAGTTCATCTTCAATTAAATAATTCCACATTGCACGTGTCCATTTTGTTTTAAAGCCGGATCTCTCTTATAACCATGAAAGAAGTTGTAGGCATAGTATAAAAAAAATCATTATTCTATATATCATTATTGAAATAGATACACTGAAACCCCCCCTCCCCCCCAAAAAAAAAACAATAAAAGAAAAACATACCACTGAAACCAAGCTATGGGTGCTTTTTGGATCTAAACCACGATAAAGAACACTGATATCTATCTCGGGGGTCACAGCTGCCAGAGTTGCTGTATTATCATCAGCACTCTCATGTATTTTGCCAACCTAGAACTGCATATAACAAACATATGTGAGATAAAAGGACAAAGAAGACATACAAAAAACATATGTTAACATTCTGCAAGCAACATCTGAGCCACCTGTCGTAAAAACATGAGGTGGAGTTGAAAGAAAGTGATGAATGTAGTTGAGCTCGCCACAGCCATCAGCTTCCAGATCACAAGCCAATTGATGATTCATCTCCACAAGATTTAAAAGCTCAGCAAAAGAGCTCTCAGCACACATAACCTGGATAGTGAAAAAAGGAATCCAGCTAAGCTACTTATCAAGCATAATTGTTTATTCATGTATCCCCCAGCAAAAAATAGGCAACTATGTTAGAAGGTTCAAAAGCAACGTCCATTCTGAAGATACCTTCATTGTCCGAAGGGCATTAGCATTTATATTGTGAAAGAAGGAAGTATATTTCATATGTCTGGACTCAAGACCACAATGGTAGCAGTTCATTCGCTCAAAAATGTTCATTCCAAAGAATGAGTGTGCTATACAAGTACCATTTGAGCAATCCCAAGATCCCATGCATTTGCTTTCCGCTGATTCCATATCAGAAATACTTGAACCATGCATAAATGATCGATGAAGGCAGTCAAAAATCACCCCCAGCACTTCAGAAGCATCAATCATCTGAGCCTGTCAAAAGTCAATATACTAATCAAATTTTCCATACAAGAAATATCTTATATCTCTTTTACATGACCAAATTCAAGTTACAATTACAAGTAATTATAGTAAAGGCAAATCGAACAATCACATCTTGGTGAAGTTACCTCCTAGAAGAAGTTACTATCTGGATATAGGTTGCTTAGAGCTATCCTTAGAGAAGTAGGTGTTACCGCTTCTCTCCTGGAATCCTTTGATGCAATGTCCATGGCAGCAAAGATTTCATACAATGCACAGACAACACAAGGATTACCCACATGATCATGCTCTGACCTTGATCTCCCAAGAAATTCCTCTCGAAAACGTCTTAGATGCCACAAAGACTGAGCTCATATGGAGACAACAAGGTAAAAAGGTTCAGGACACAAAAATGCTACAGTGATTAAATAAAAGTGCACCAAAAGATATCACATACTGGAAAACTGACTCGCAAAACACCTACCTGTATAATAACATTGAGAAAGCAATTATATTCGCCCACTTCGTTCCTCAGACCAGTACCAAGCAAATTAGCTCCATTCTCAATCTCCGTTGTGTCTTCCTCCGGAGGAACTCCCAAATTATCTACTTGTGAAGAACCCCTCTGCAGCGTTCTCGAACTTGAGACCAAGGGAAATTTTTGATGGGCTTGATACATGTCTGATAAGCAGCAACTCTTAAAAATTAGGGAGAAATCAAAATTTTCATAGTACTTCAAAGCAGTGAAGCCAGAAAAGCTTCAATAACCACTAGGTGATAGCATTTATTAGAGTTAATGCAATGAAAACTGGAAATCTTTACCTAACCGTCAGAAATTGGCCTATAGTTTAGGCCATCTCAGAGAATTTTCTGTAGCCCAAATAAAAATTATAGCAATTTTAATGTGCCATCACGCTAAAGAAATGGCAAATTAAAACATTGTACAGCTCTGTGTACATAAAAGGAAAGTGAGTAAAGCTTTGAAAGTATTATTGTGGATAAATGACAAAGCCAACCTTGCAACATCTAGCCGTACCACAATGGGTCTTTGATGGGCACCCAAGCGATGAGAGAACCTCCCTAAGAGCTAACTATTGAGATGGGAAAACCATTACATTTAAATATCCCATTAAACAATTTATACTACTCTATATAGAACTTTGATATCTTGTATTATTTTGATTTTTATCAATTGGCTACCTTTAAAAAACTACATCTTGATGGCTATACTCTGAGACACCTCATTTAGCCTTCTACTAATCACAAGCCTCTATAGGTAGCTTTTTTTGAAGCTGCAAACCACTAATTTTGATACCAATTGATAGGCACTCAAATGATGTAAGAAACCACTTTCTCAAAAGTTAGCCATTGAGGTGAGAGATTCATTCTACTTAAATACTTCATTGTGCAACTTATGTTACTCGATGTGAGACTTTAGTATCCCATATTACATTTGTCTCCATCAATTTCTAATAGTCCAATCCATTTTAAGCACCCCGTTGGTGAAAACATATGATATTAATCTGTGATAAATGCAGATATTTACGTCAACTAGCAAGTGTTATGTATTTCTAATGATTAAATCATGGAGAAAGCTGACAATGGAGTTTCATTACAGCATGATTGGAAGTGCATAACATTTTTAAGATTTTCTATAACACAGTACAGAATAGCTTTATACATGTATTCAAGCTCGCATATGTGCATAATCAAACATACAATTGCCACAATGACTACAGTTCAGACCAGAGATTTTGTAAGTAACTCGAACCGTTCACATTGTTGTCAATAAAAAAATGTGTTCTGTTTCTAATTGAAAATCAGATTCCATGCTTGCGATGGATGCATCATCTATTTCAAGGTTTTTTTTTTAAATTAAAAACAAATCAAACTGAATGGTTATCCAGCATGTTTTCAAAGAAATATGCAATCAAGGAAGCCTGTATCCTACGAAATGCTGGCCATATGCTATTATTTAAACCCAGAGAAGATATTAACTTGACACAATATCCACAACATGGTATTGTCTGTACAGGCTCAGATTGAGCAAACAAGGCAACAGGCTAAGGCATGAATTCAACAGACGTGAACTAGGAGAACAGAATATGATTAGCAAAATCTATTACCAACACTTCTATTCCAATCTTAACTTATTTAAATTTTGTCTGGTTATGAAAGAACTTAAAAAAAAAAATGAAGTATAAGAACATCACATGTTATATGCATATGATAATAGTAACAAGGCTACATAGTTAGGGAGTATATATTGTACCAAGACTTTGGCGAACAGCTAGTTTAAGATCAGCTTGAAATCTTTCCTCCTCATTATCTTCCACTTGCGACTCCTTCAGCATCTTTGATCCATTGTCTCCCAACACTAATGGCACATCAAAGCATCACCATATAGGTTTTCATATCATAAAAAATAGCTCCAAAAGATGCCTTTTATAGGAAGAACCTGTATATTAAATGGCTTCAAATAGTCTCACAAACTGAACTAAGATTTCTACATGACAGAAAGTTTGCTCACAGAAAAGAGACCCAGGTGATGACAATGAGAACCCCCCAATAACTATCAAATTTCCATTTTGAATCTATTATAATAGTATGTAAAAATATTTAGAATTAGAATTCTTTCAGATAAAAACTTTGAATAGAAAACCTTTTTAAAGGGAAAAGAAAGCCTGCTGAAAAGAAGCCATAATCTACATAAGCACTCTTAGAGAAGATATAATTACCATTCTCTACATACCAAAAAAGGTCTTGAAAGAAAATATATATTATAGCAAAAGTCTGCATCTAATTTCCCAAACATAATAATATCAACTCTCGTTTAATTATCCAAGCATAAGATATGCAAACTACAAAGTAACCATAAAACAGAGAAGAAAAAATAGACATAAAGAAATTATAATCATAAGCTAAGAAAACTAATTCAATTTAGACATAAATGTCATTTAACCATATAAAGATATTTGTAAAAAGAAATAGACTTAACAAAGGGGGTAACACAAATTATATTTCCTGGGTAAAACAAAGATGACAGAAGGAACCTGCCTTTGATTTAACTTATTATATAACAAATCAAAAGATTAGAAAATTTTCTGGAGTAGCAAAAAGGCAAAACAGGAGGCTTAAATGGAACAACTGAACTCACATATCTACACTGTCAAAATATATATATATATATATAGATAAGTTTACAAGTAATGAATGCCCAAATGATTAATTAAAATGCCATAATAATCTCAATAAGAGAAAGTCTCGCGTACAGCCTTTTAAGTATTTTTGCATCCATGTGCTCTTTTGCAGGCCAAAAATTTAATGCCATATATGAGAAATCAGAAGATAATTATGAGTTAGAATATGTTAACTGCTAGCAAGCCCACCTAAGAAAAAACAATAGTATGCACCAATGTTACAGGGAAAATAAACCTTGGATATGTAAAAACCAACCTTTGTTAACATCTTGATTGTACTGGAATTTCTGCTCTCTTAAGCAACCGTCAGTAAGTGCACCCTCAATATTCTCTTTTTCCAATGAGACATCTTCAGACTTCCGGTCAACCAATCTGGAAGAATTCTTATGTAGTCTACCCTTACTACCTGTACGCCAATCAAGCAATTGAAAACCATTCTCTGGAACTCCTCCATTAGGCAGATTTGCTGGAGAATGAAGAAAATGATGAGAACTTCAGAAGTAAAAAAGAAAAGCAAACACTTCCATTTGAGAGGGATCATAAAAAACTATTATCAACCTTCTTTCATTTTTGACTGGCGCAAGTGATGAATCTTTTGGGTACCTGGATCAGTTGCAGAATTGATAGGGACCGTGGAACCATTTGTTGACGTACTAAGCACACCATCCAGATTGCTTGGATATCCATTCTCATTTGTCAACTGCTCCTAAGAAAAAGTGCAAGTTCAAAGATGAATTTCCTGCAATACCTAATTAATTTCTACAATTTTAATAATTTATGTTAACTTAAAGGTCCAATTTTCCATGAATCAGTAACTTAATAACTAGTAACCAGAAATTCTATCCCACTATATATATAAAAGGAGAAACAAAAAGAAGAGATGTATACCCGCATAGCTGGTTTCATAAGTTCATGTACATCTGGACCCACAGTAGCAAAAGCCTTAAATTGAGCATCCTCAAGTTTGTCCGCTACTTTCTCTAAATACGTCCTAGAGGATTTCTTTTGTTGCTCGGCAAGGTGCGTCGGTTTCGCCTAATTTTCTATACATCATTGAAACCCCAAAGTTCTTTGAAGATTCTTTTCCTCCTCTTCTAGCTCAATTTTGCGTTTAAATTCCTCTTCCAGTTGTTTCAAGTCATCACCATACATAGAAACCACAGCCTCAGAATATTTGTTGTTATCATCAGGTGCAACTGAATAGCAACTGCATCAGAAGCGCATCAAAAGCATTCATAAGAAAAGTTGTTGCATCTCAGAGGGAGTATATTTACAAAGTGCACATGCAGATAAGCATGGAAACATATACTAACTCAGGAATTGTAGCTCGTAGCATGGGCTACCCTTGACTACTAGTCTACAAGAGAAACACTAGAAAGTTGTTATGGACTATGACCCAATATATAAGCCAATTGCAACATACATGATTGTCACCTTTGAATCTAAAGTTTTTCTGTGCTCTTTATGCCTTTTCTTACCTTTTGTCTTCTCCAGACGTCTTGGGTTATCACTTCTGCCTTTAACAAACATTTTTGAATCAAGAGCAAGTTCAGCCAAAAATGCTTCTCTTGCAGCATCAGACTTCTCTCCGGCATCTTGGCCAAATCTTCCAAGAGTGCCTGAAAAGAGTTAAAGAAAGAAGCACACAGTCAAGTTAAATGCAAAGCAGCAGCACACGTTTCAGCAGTTTGACTACAGACACTTAGGTATGACTTCACTAGAGGCAATACTATTGCTTGATAATCATAAGCAGAAACAGGCTCAAGCTTCAGTTCCAATTGTTGCATCCCTGTAACATTTCTCATTATTTGTGCATCAATTTTGCTAAGCCGCATAGTAAAAGTAGGTTAGAACATCAAATGCAAGGTCATCCTTGCTGTTATCCTATTTGAAATTTGACTAGCGTCAACCGACTGACCTCCAAAGATAAGTGTTCTTTCAGTTTCTGAATAGCAATTTCTATACAACTATCCATTTGATTCACAGAGTTCTTAATTCTCCATCCATCATCTTCACCAGATTCTATGTCGTGTAACTTAGAGGTCACACCAGCATATGGTTCCTTGTACCCAAATTGATTAACATTCATAGCTTCCACTTCTTGCAGAACATTTGGTATAGCATCCAACTCAAACCTATTGCTAACATACATCACATCATTCTCAATCTCAAACAGCTCTTCTCTCCGCTTTCTTAAGATAGATTCATAGCTTCGCTGAGCAAAAACAGTGATGTTTTCCCTCTTCTTACCTTCTTCAGGACAAAGATCCTCCACCGCCTGCAGAGCTTCTTCATAACTTAAACGCTCACACTTCTTTTCACAAAGGCTTTGTAGGTGATAAAACTCCTTCTCAAGCATCTGGACAATTTCCATTCCTTGATGTCTTTTATCTTCTGTACGTGTCCATGATGTCAATTGATCCCCACTAGAGGAACCCGAAAATATCCAGGACGGTAAAGCACCCCCATTAGCAGAAGTTGGGGCAGTCACATCATCTAAGACAGTAACCTGAGCAGTAGTAGACGTGGGTTCTGTTAACAGTAAACACTCATCCAGAAGAAGACATGATGCATCTCCATTGAGAACAATCTCCTCTTTGATCTCTGGACCTTGACTAGGAATTTGTAAATCATCCAAGGGACTACTAGTTTTCTCAGCATACCCACTCAAACCACAAGCATGAGACAGTTCCTGCAAAAATTTCCTCAGCTGGGAAGTTCCAAGAAAGCAGATGCACATAGGTGTTTGGTCTACACCATGGTTTAGAAGCTGAAAACCAGCAGCAAGCCCATGTATCTCATCCATAGTGAACTGTATGACCTTGTTAAGATGATCGGCAGCAAGATATTTGTGTCTCTAATAAGCATCTCAAATATTGCATGAATTTTCTCAAAAATTTTTGCACGCTCAGAGTCATCAGAAATTGGCCAACTATCAGCAAGAGGAAATGCTATAGGTCGTTGGACCTGGACACCTTCTCTTATATCATTTTCTGCAAGTTGACAATAGTTACTGCTTTCTGCTGTACAATTAAGGAGACTATGCCCCAAATTTTCGTCCTCCACACAGGATTTGCTTGCATCTTTATAACAACTACCATACTCCTCAGTATGATGAACCAAGTAGGAACTGTCGGGGAATGCGCGGCCTTTGCATTTTGCTTCATTTTCAAGCATTTTAACTGCTGCTGAGACATCCAAAGGCTTCCAAGAACAATTAAGAATCATCTCAATCCACTCACTATCCATATTTTAAGGTAAAAGTCTTTGCATTTTTGGTAAGAGATTTCCCATATGTTCCTGAACAACATGCTGCATGTGAGATTCTGAATCTGAATACTTATCATTACAATGGAAGCAAAGCCAGAATTTCCATGTATTACTGACCTCGGCATAGGACAAAGCTTCCGATAAAACATCATTCAGCAAAGTCTCCTTTGAAGACGCAAAGTGAGACTTGAGATCACAAATGCTAATCCTGAGCAAGTCCTTCTTCGAATCAATACTCATGGAATCCCAATATGAACGTACCCAATCCCACCTCTTGGCTGTACAGCCATTTTTTTGCTTATGTCCATACCTCCGTCTATCAACTATCCTCTGACCAGATCCTAAAGATGAATCCAATGTTCTGTCATCCCTACCTGCTTCATTCTGAGATTGGGGTGACTCTGACTTTTGCTGCAACAGCCTCGCAGCAGCCACTCGAACTTCAATTTCTTTTCTTCTCTCTTCTGGTGTCTTGGTGACCTTCTTGATCTCATTTGACCTTCTAGTTTGAACTAACCTCACCTCCATTTGGTCCTCTGTAGCCCTCCTTATTGGAATCAACCGAAATTCCTCCTCCCCATCAACTAGAGTAGTTTTCGTCCAAGTCGACAAGGAAGCTATGTTTGACTTCTGGATTAGCTGCCGCAAGGCATTCTGAAGATGTACTATCCGGGCTTCCGCAGTTGATATTTTCTGCTGGCTCTCATCCTGCAAGCTCTTTTTTGCAGGATCAGTTGGGTTTTCAATCGAGAGAGCCCTATCACACACCTTTATCACCTGCTCGTACTCATTCGCATCATTTGCTACCTCATATAGCAAATTGGCATAAAAATGTGCAGACACTAAACTGCTTTGCATGCCGACTCAAATGCATTCTTCAAATGTCGTTGCTTCGAACTTGGGTCATCAATAATAGACGCTACTTTGGCATACACGGTGCCCTGAACTCGGTGAATTGAAGCCGAGTAAACAAACTTTCGTGTCTGGAGCATGACTCTTTCATAAGCCTCAGTGCCTTGGTGTGGTTGCCCCGCCGACGCGCAGTGAGGGCTCGCTCACATTCAAGCTTGATTGTGGAGTAAGCCGAACCCTCAGATGGAGGAGAACACAATTCGATCTTATTATTTTGGTTTTGAACAGCGTGATAAGAATTCATGCACAAGTTGGGTTCTGCTAAAGTGGGACCATCGACAGCTCCGTCGATGGCAGATTGTGCCACCGGAGAAACCGCCCCGCAGATTGTTTAGAACGTGGAGCAAGGTTTCTAACAGAGATAACAACAGTTAGTTTATTTCAGTTATTTTGGTTAGTTAGTTACTGACCATTATAAAATGTACACGATATCATAACATATGGACATGTTCCTTTCTGCTGCACTTTTCTATTCTGTTTCTCTCTTCTCCTCTGTCGCTTCTGGTGTCATGGTATCAGAGCAACTCTATTCACGGGTTTCTTGACTGCTCTCGAAGCTAGGTGCAATGCCTACTACAACTTCATCTGACGCTGAGAGTGGTGCGACTCCATCCCGCAGTCAAGATCCTGCCACCGATCCATCTTCACCGTATTACTTGCACCCTAAACCCTGGTGCTGGTGGCACCATCGATGAATGGAGCGAATTACCAATCTTCAAGTTCGTAGATGGGTCAATCAAGCCATCGGCCGTCACCAATCCTCTCTACTCAACCTCGGAAAGGTGCAATATGATTGTTCAGGGATTACCAAGACTCTTGAGAGTAATATTGCCCAGAGCATTCTTTGGATTGACAATGCATACAACATATGGGCTGATTTGAGGGACAGATTCTCCCAAGATGATATGTCACGCATTGTAGAACTTCAAGAAGAAATCTACAGTCTTCGACAAGGTGAGCTATCAATCAATGACTATTTAAGAAGACTTAAAATCTTGTGGGATGAATATAGCATGATTACGTCATGCCAATCAAGGCCTGCATCTATCAACCAGCTTGTTTCTGTGATACTGGGAAGATATCTCGGACATAGCAGGAGCAAGATTATGTGATCAGGTTTCTAAGAGGCTTGAATGATCAATACAATTCCGTGAAATCGCAAATCTTGCTCATTGATCCAATGCTTGGCATAGGTTTAGAACCCAAAGTCCTGCTGGCAAAGGCACCTATACCGTAGACTAATAACTGTAATCAATTCAATTTTGGAAATTTAGGCAACTGCAAGTTCTGCATCTCCTGTGGAAAGGCTTAGCACACGGTTGAAACTTGCTACAGGTAACATGGGTTTCCTCCTGGCTTTAAATTTCGGAATCAATCAAGTTCTGTCAATCAAATGAATACTCAAGAAACAACCCTAGAAGCATCTTCAAACAATTCTTCAATACTCCCACAGCCCTAGTTCTCATTTGAGCAGTACCAAAAGTTGCTTTCCTTGATTCTCTAAAGGAAGGTTCAAATAGTACTCCCTTTGTTAACCAACTTGCCATGAATAATAATACAACAAGTAATTACCATATGAATCCTTCATTCCAAGATAACACGTGGATTATAGATTCTGGGCCTACTAACCATGTGTACAGATCACTTGCTTGGTTTATTTCATATAAGGCTATCCCACCAATCAAAGTCAAACTTCCCAATGGATCCTTCATCACTTGTCACTTCCAAATTTTTTAACATTGACTAATGTTCTTTATATACCTAGTTTTGCTTTCAACATTATCTTTGTTTCAAAAACAACACGTTTCCTTCCTTACTATCTAATATTTGGGGATTCTCATTGTTGGATATAAGAAATTTGCCCTTGGAGAATAATTGGTGTAGCTAAGTCTTTAAAGGCTTATACCTCCTATATGCAGATATGCCTCAACTCACAATCTCACATATCAATTATATTATCCAAGACCTATTGTTGCAACACTCACAATCTAATTATACACTCTGGCACATCAAATTAGGCCATGCATCAAATTCTATATTCTAATCTTTGCACAAACATTTTTCTTTCATTCCTTGTAAATCCATACATGTACCATGCGACACATGTTACTTTGCCAAACATAAACGATTATCATTTCTTATAAGTACCAACAAAAGTAATAAAATTTTCAATTTAATTCATGTTGACATTTGGGGTCCCTTTGCTCATCCTTCTATTCATAGTCACAAATACTTCTTGACTATTATAGATGACTATTCATGTTTTACATGGATATTTCTCATGAAATCAAAATCTAATACTTGCCACCATTTGCAAAATTTCCTTGCCCATGTTCAGACTCAGCTTGACATCATCATCAAGTGTATCCATTTTGATAATGGCGTAAAATTTGCAATGACATCCTATTTTGCTTTTAAGGGTATCATTCATCAAACTTCATAGATCGAAACTCCACAGCAAAATGGACCAGTAGAGAGAAAGCATCAGCATATTCTTAATGTTGCACGGTCTCTTATGTTTCAATCTTCTCTCCCTCACCAATACTAGTCTTATGCTGTTGTCCATGTTGTACATTTAATAAATCGATTACCATCTTTTATTATTAATCACAAAACCCCTTTTGAACTGCTACATAAGACATCTCCCACCTATGATCATATTAGAGTTTTTGGTTCTTTGTGTTTTGATGCTACCTTTGCTCACAATCACTCAAAAATTGATCCAAGAGCTAAAAAGTGTGTAATTCTTGGTTATTCTAGTGGTACTAAAGGATTTCTCCTCTTAGATTTACATACTCAAGCTATTTTCATCTCACATGATGTAATTTTCTATGAAACATCTTTCCCTTTCTCCACTACTTCAGTTCCAAGTACATCTTCTGCCATTCCATCCCTTTAAGACTAACCTCTTATTAACTTTTCTGAAATTGATGTTTTTCATGCTCCTTTAGATTCCCAACCTACTCAAGAGCCTGCACCTTTGTCACCACTTTCCTCTTCTTCACCAGCATCTAAGTCCCTTTCTACACAAAATTCACAAATTGCACCACCACTTTTTCAACCAAGGATATCAACCAGAACTCATAAACTCCCCACATATCTGCATGACTATCATCTTGCCTTTTAAGCTTCAACTACACCATCTTCTCAAGGTATTTTTCACCCCCTATCTAATGTTTTGTCTTATTCTAATCTTTCTGCTTCTTATAAAAACTTTGTTTTGGCTACTTCTGTTACTTCTGAACCTAAATCATATAACCAAGCTATGAAACATGCTGAATGGAGGGATGCAATGTCAGCTAAGATCAAAGCTCTTGAACAAAACAATATATGGGTCCTTACTCCATTACTAGTTGGCATACACCTGATTGGATGTAAGTGGGTGTACAAGACTAAATACAACACTGACAGTAGCATTAAAAGATACAAGGCCTGGCTCACTGCAAAGGGATACACACAGACCAAAAGCTTCAACTATTTTGATACATTTTCTCCTATTGCAAAAATGACTATTATTAGACTAGTTTTGGCCATTGTTGTTACCAAAGGATGGTTTCTTCATCAATTAGATATGAACAATGCTTTTCTTCATGGTGATCTTCATGAAGAGGTTTACATGCAACTCCCACAAGGCTTTCATTCACCTAATTCAAAACTAGTATATAAATTGCAAAAATCTCTTTATGGCCTCAAACAGGCAAGTCACTAGTGGTTCTTCAAGCTCTCCACTACTTTGATCTCTTATGGTATACTCAATCATATTTTAATCACTTCTTATTTACCAAAGTCATTGATGCTTCTTTCATTGTACTGTTGGTGTATGTGGATGATGTCATATTGGCCGAAAATGATTTTATCAAAATCCAACACATCAAAGCCTCCCTTGACATTGCTTTTAAGATTAAGGATCTTAGGGAATTAAAATTCTTTCTCAAGCTTGAAGTTGCCTATTCCACTACATGCATTGTTCTATCTGAACACAAGTTTGCTCTTGAATTACTTGAAAATTCTGGTTTTTTGGTTTCCAAACCAATCAAGACACCTATGGACAAGTCCTCAAGGTTATCTAAGGATGCTAGCAATCTAGTATTTGATCCCTCTGCTTATCGTACACTTGTAGGCCAACTCCTTTACCTTACCACAACTCAACCTAATCTTAGCTATGCAATTCAACAATTAAGTCAGTTTCTTTTTTACCCTCGTGACCTTCACTTGCAAGCAGCCCACTGAATCCTTCGTTATATTAAAGGATCTCCAAGAAAAGGCTTATTTTTTCCTTCAAACTTTAATTTGCAGCTTAAATGCTTTAGTGATTTGGATTAGGCCACCTGTCCAGATTCTAGACAATCCACTATCAGTTTCTGTGTGTTTCAAGACCGAGCTCTAATCTCGTGAAAGTCCAAAAGGCAGCCTACAATCTCCAGATCTTTCTAGGAAGCTGAGTATCGCGCCTTAGCAGCAACCACATGTGAAGTTCAATGGCTTCTATATCTCCTTGCAGACTTACACATTCCTTACCAAATGCTTGTTAATATTTACTGTGATAACAAGTATACCCTTCAGATAGCAGCCAACCCAACATTTCATGAGTGCACCAAACATATCGAACTAGACTGTCACTTGGTACAAGAAAAGGTTCAGTCTAAGATCGTTCATCTTTTTCTTGTCAAGTTTGTTGATCAGCTTGCAAATGTGTTCATAAAACTTCCGTCTCCTACCTTTTTTACCACCATCATTTCCAAGCTGAGCATGATAAACATCCATGCTCCACTTGCGCTTGGAGGGTAACAGAGATAACAACAGTTAGTTTATTTCAATTATTTTAGTTAGTTAATTACTGACAAACCATTATAAAATGTACACAATATCATAACATATGGACACGTTCATTTCTATTGCACTTTTCTATTCTATTTCTCTTTTCTCCTCTATTGCTTTTTATGTCAGTTTTGCTTCTTATGTCTCATTAATTAAGTTTAAATTAATCAGAATCACATGCATACATATGTACAAACCTGCAAGTGTGTATAAGCGTGAAGAGAGAGAAATAAGGAAGAATAGACGAAAATAGATGAAGCAAAGTGAAAAAGATAGACAAATTTACAAAGAGAAAGAGAGAGACCTAAGAGCGTAAAGACAGAGTGGGAGAAAGTAAATGCAAGAAAGGAATGGGATGAAAGAGATAGTGGTAGCCGACAAAAGCGAAGGTGACAATGACAAAGAAGGATCGATGGAAAAATCTAGGACAATAATAAAAGTGGCTCAGTAGCTTAGAGAAAGAGAAAATATCTCACTTGAAAGAAATTTCTTACTAAAAACTTGATGCCTTCATACATTGGAAGAACAACCCCTATTTATACTCATCAAAAAAGGATATTTTTGTCTAGAAATTAAGACAGCACATTAATGGAATTAAGAGTTATGAAAGTTACAAGGATGTCATTATTATTGGGGGTTATTAGAGTTGTTATTAAGAGGGAAGTTACGAAGTTTCATGGGAGGTTATGTCTGTTGCAATGATAATGGCGATTCCGTTTGATCCTTCCCGGGTTGGACTGAACTCGCCCTCGAGTCTAAATCGGCATCATCATCCAAGTAGGGTGACAGATCAGCAACATTGAAGGTAGCAGAAAAGCCATAGGCTCCTAGCAGCTCAACTTTGTAAGTATTGTTATTGATCTTCTGCACAATCTTGAATGGATCATCAGCTCTAGGTGATAATTTAGCATTTATTTGCTTCGAAAATCTTTCTTTTCGTAAGTGTATCCATACCAAATCTCCCACTTTGAATATTTGTTGTTTCTGATGCTTGTCACGCTGAGTCATGTACCTCAAGTTCTGCTTTTGAATCATTTCTCGAACTTGCTCGTGCAACTTCTTGATCTCCTTGGTCCTTTGTTCCGCATTGCTATTGTAATGTCGACTATCAAGTGATGGAGTCAAAACCAACGAGCTAAGTGGAGGTGCACCATAAACTACTTCAAATGGGCATTTTTTGATCGTCTGATTAGTTGAGTTATTGTAGGCGAACTCAACTTGTGCAAGGATAAGGTCCCACTATTTCAGGTTCTTTCCTACAAAACTGCAAAGTAAATTTCTCAAAACTCAATTGATAGCTTCAGTCTGACCATCTGTCTGTGGATGACTAACACTGTTAAATTGAAGCTTCTTCTCCATTTTCTTCCACAGAGTCCTCCAAAAGTCGCTGAGGAACTTGACATCACGATCAGAAGTGATAGTCTTGGGAATACCATGTAGACGAACAATTTCCTTGAAGTATAAATTTGCAACTTGAACAGCATCATTCATCTTCTGACATGGTATAAAGTGTGCCATCTTTAAAAATTGATC